>BJBW01001050.1:9978-35731 GCA_004320125.1 Scolopax mira | reverse complement strand
TGTTCCCTCAGCTGAGGAGCTCATGGTAATAGAGCAGTCAGTGGAGGTTCAGGTGTTGTTCAATAATGGGCAAGCAGTTACGTGTGAACCTATCAAACACTCTACTTCACCTCCATCCTCCTAGGCCCAACTCATAAAAAAGATGTCTGTAAAGGTTTTTCTAACCACATTGTCTGTGTCTTCAGCTCAATCTGTAGTTTTAGAGCCTTTTGTTACAGTGGGCTCTGTCAGTGACTGCCACTCGTGTGCAGCTTTAGGTCATTTTCCTCTTTCCACTCTTTCCTCTAAAATACTAGAGACTTCAAAGTTTTACAACATCCCAAGTCCACCATATCTCAACCTCCTCTCTAACAGCGTACCCAATGATAAAAATAAATTACCAGGTCTCATTCAAAATACTATTAGCACAAAAGTCTGGCGCTCACATTAACAGTTATTGTTTTGGTGGCTGCATTTCAGAGAGGTCAACAGGAGATAAGTGCCTGTGAGATTTTAGCAGGGTTTTCTCAGGGACAATTAGGAAATGAGTCATAACACAAGAACAAAATAGTGGTGACCAAAGCAGCTCCAGGAAGACATTTTTGCAGAGACCAAATTCTGTTAGTCACTATTTCACAGGGTCAAATTTTTCTGCAGTTTTAATTCATTATTTTTTATTTTTTAATATGGTGACTGAAATCTGTAACATATACTTTCTTGAGATGTTTTTCTCTGTGAACTGATTTGCTCTCCCTTGAAAATAACAATCTCCATAGACATTCTCATTAATATTTTTCTGTAAAGATAAATTATAAACTCAATAATATTGATACTCAGGCCAAAAAAAGTATTCACCTAAGCACGTTAAGCATGTTGAACTATGACTTTGCTAAGAACAGAACTTTTTGTGAAAGAAAAAAAGGTTGCTTTTCTACTACTCAAGAACCCAGATGATAGGGAATCACTCTTCAATTAGTACATTTCTTGCAGACTAAGCAAGGACTATGCAAGGCTGAACTCTCTGGATGATGATGACCCAGGATGCTGAGGAAGAGGGATTAAGGGTGGAGGGAGACTTAATGATGTTACGGGGAATGTATAGTACGTCTGTGGCCCAGCAGTACATTATTTACTCCTGTGAATAGTTCCACTGATTTCAGGTGAATAGTCCTGCAGGATTAAGCTACCGATGATTTATAAATGTTTGAAAACAAGGCCAGAGCCCCAGTCTAATTTTAGGTCTCAAAGACAGGGTAGTTTCTGTCTAACCTAATAGATCAGAACCTTGACTTGCTCATTAGCTGAGAACCTCTGCCCTCCTTATTAGGCCCAATTCTCTCAGATGAACTGTCAGATGGAAACTGCTGCAATTGTACACAGGACAAATTCCATGTCATTAATGGAACAGGTGTTTAATGATTTTGGATGCATCAAGTTTACCCATCCCCTTAAAAGGCCTCTCCTCAAATACAATAGTGGCTGCGACACCAAGGATCATTTGCAGGAGAGGCTGGCACTTCCCAGTGCATCAAACCATCGGCTTTATATGCTCACATGGTGAATATATTCAGGGAGTTTATATTGGTTTCTTAAAGCAGTGTTTAGGATTGCTATTACTAATACTGATGACCCAGTAATTCAGCCTTCACTGAGATCAGTAGGAGCTCTGACTAAGTAAGGCCTACAAAGAATTTAGGATTCGGATCATTAACTACAATATGCAGCTTTCACAAAATAAAGGTTATGTTTAGCTTTCGAAGTATTATTTCAAGTAAAAATGGATAAGCCAGGGTGTTTTAAATCATAAACATCTACAAGTAACATGTTTTGTCTATAAAAATACAAACAGATGCAAAATCAAGCTTTATCGCAGTGAGAACCCTGTGTTTGACTGATCACATAAGCTATAGCTGACGCTGGACTTTGGCACATTTTATTACCTGATTTTGTCCCAACTTATTTTCCGTAGTGGAATAAGAGCACAAGAGCTTGGCAGAATGGAACCTGTCAAGTTACGTGTCATCATCCCTATAAAGCAATGGTGAAAGGAAAGAAACATTCCTTTAGTGGAATGAGACAGACATAATTTCAAAAAATTTTGCATGAAAATGTAGATAAAAAGAATAAGAGATTTTCCAAGCAAAATTAGGCCAACTGTATTTTAAACACTAAACCACAGTCAAAGAGGAATGAAGAGTTGTCATGTTTTAGTTACAATTACTAATCCTGGATTTAGTTCAGATTTTTGAGTTAGTGTGAAGGATTTTTCTATTTGGAGCCATATGAAGAAGCCCAGAAAATTTAGCCCAAAAGGACAAGTTTCCCTCTCTAATTGAGACTTTTTGTTCTCTGTTATTTTGTCATGTTCAAACTATATTTCATTCAGGATAATGTTAAATAGATGTTCTCCATGCAAGGAAAATTGTACTATTAAAAGAAAGAATATTTTTAACCACAGACTCTCCAGATACAGATAGAAGTTTTGAAGGCAACTACTTGAGGCTGCACATCACTGAAGTGCAACACACCCCCACCTCTCAGCTGCTTCTTGCAAAGCCTGACTGTTGAACTAATGACATTTTAGCCAAGCCACTTTGGTCTGGGGTGATTAAGGTGTCCCAGCTATCTTCTGGTCTGCCGGTTTGGACAGGGTGTCAACCAGAGATGGCAAATATTTCAGCCACTACAGCTAGTCTCATTGACATTCACCTGCCAGCAACCCACCAGTTGGTCCAAGAGAGCACCTTACTGGAATTCTAAAAGGGGAGACTCCACAGAGGCTAACTGACATCATAGACAGTCTAGAGGTTTTGATGCTTCCCCACAATAATGGCAGATGCAACACAAGATCTTACTGGAGAGGGAGCTGAAATGACACCGTAGAGCTACGTTTAAGTATTTTAAATCTGTATCCCCGTGCCAGGTCAGAAGAGAGAGTGATTGGGAATCTTGTGTGCTTGGTGGCAGATATATATTCATGCATCATGTTATATTAAAGACACCTCTTCCCAGCTCTCAAAATGAAAGAAAAATTTTGGTACTAGGCCAGCCATCACTTTTTCCCATGGTGTATCTGTTAGTTTAACTAACTTAGCGTGAGTATATGGCCCCACCACGTAGGACTTGTCTGCTTTCTGAGGAACACTAAAATAAAAATATTCTGTTCCTTTTCTCCTTTCAAAAATCTTTAGTCTGGATATTTGATTTTCTTGATTTTCTAGTGGAGTGTCTGTATAAAGAACTCTTCTAACAGTTGGAGTTCATAGGTGAAATAGTCAACATAGGACATTGTACTGTATCAGTCTCCTTTTATTTCCAGCTTCTCGGTATTGCCAGTGGTGAAGCAATTGAGAAAATATGAGTAAACTCACTAGGAGTCAGTATTATGAGTGGTTTAAGATCCTTTGTCACCACAGGAAGTTCTCCACAGCTGCCAGTTCCTGTTGCAACACCAGCTCATTGGGAGTGGGGATCCTTCCCAGCAAAAGAGATGCACATGCAGAACACAACTATACTGCATGAATTCCTGACCTTGGTGAGAGTGAGGAGGTCAAGATCAATGCCTTCACAATTAAAAGATCCTGCATAGTGACAGCATATCCCATATGCCAGCTCCTTTGACACTGTAATTTAATAGAAACTGTGAGACAAAGCTTGCCCTTGAAAAGGCTATTCTTCTTGGTTGACCCAGCCTAAATTTGTCAAGACCTGGGCACATTGAGACACTTCTCTGTGAGAGGCAGCATCTCAGCTGAGCTGACAGTAAAGCAGGATCCTGGAAGTCCCCACCTGGGTTTGTTTTTGTGTTTTGTTTTTTTTTCTGTCTTCTCAAAGTAACATCCTGCCTCAAAAAAGATTCCACCAATTTCTGAAAGCAGATACTTGTCTTTTTGCAAAGTCTAGACCCTTGTTCCCCTGGCATTTTCAACTCACTAATAGCAGAATTTATTTCTTCCCTCCAAATCAAGAACTTGCCTCTGTGAATTTGCTTTACAGAATCTAGGATTCTCTTCTTTCTCCAGATCTCTAAAGTAAACCTTGTTTATTTCTGGGTTTCAGTTTGGCTTCTGCAATATTTCTGATTTCAAGTCTCTCATTAAATTACATCTTTCATAAGCAGCAAGTTCCCTGTGAAAGAGAAGAGAAAGAAAGCCTCCACTGATAGGAATCACTAAGAGCAATCCCATTTGTAACTGTCCCATTGCAACTATTTATGCTTGCCACTCTGGGGAGGCAGGCAACAGCTTCCCCCATCCCTTCTCTCACTGAAGAGAGTTTTCTTTTAACTATGGTACTGATTTTAAGATACAAGTTGAGAGATTGCTTTTGGCATATCCCCTCTATGCCAGTGTTTTATTTATAGTTCTCTTCTATGCCACTATTTTATTTATGGTACTAAATATATAAAGAGATTATAATGAAGCAAAAAAGGCTATTACAGAAAAACAGAAGCTGTTTTGTCCAAAAGCCATACTTATAAACAAGGCCACAAGGCCACTGATATTTAACCATATATAGAACTGAAACTTTTCCCTTTTTTTTTTTTTTTAGTTCAATTAGATATTTGATCTGTGTCACAGTGGTGACACATACAAATATAGAACATTTCTTTCTAAGGAACTGACACGAATCAGTACTTATCCTTTAGGAGAGAACAGCGTTCTGAGTTTTGGTTTGAAATCAGCCCTTGAATATCTTCTCTGCCTGGAAGCACATTAGTATTAAACAGAGCGTTTATCCCCCAAGTTATTATGTAACCACTGTAAATAATATATAAATACTTCAACTTTATCTTAGCTTAGCACTACTTTTAGTACTGAACTCATTTTATTAACACTTTTTATTGGAATTGTTAGTAAATCAATCCCCTACCTTCTCTTTCAGGCAGTCAGCTCCTCCTAGTGGCTACTTGCAGCCCCCAACAAAGTAGTCGCCAGGATTCACTGCGTTTGTCCTTGGTCTTCGCTAAGCAGAGCAGTGAAGGTGGAGCTCGAAATTACTTTTCCCCCTTAAAACATAGAATAGAACGGGGAAATATTTTGTCATTCGAAGTTATTGATGGAAAAAAATGAACGAAACAAATATGTTTGCATTTTTCCTTGCATTAAAGCTTCTCCTACTTTTCTTAGCCTGAATCTTATGAGTCATACAAATGAGAGCTGTAAGAGTCTATATTGCTCGATTACTCATATTCCTGCCTCTGCTGCATCAATACTTTTTGAAGTGCTTTGTAAAGCTGAGTAGTAAAAGCCAAACTATTCTACAGACTAAAAGCTCAGAGCCTGAAAAAAAAAATATTTGTAGGAATGTCTTTCTTTTTTAGATCTTCCCTTAATTTCAGCAACACTGCTGACACAAGTGGTTATGCACGTGTTTGCACGCTCATCGGAGTGTGTCTGTCACTTAGCCAGGAACACATTTCTGACAATCTGCCTGTTTTTCTTCCCTTAGTTTCACTGCCCGATGGGCTACTTCAGTTGTGATGTTTCACCTGTTGAAACTGCCCAGTGAAACTTTTGGAAAGACCCCAATGTTGTCACCACAGTTGTCACTTCTCCTCTCTTACATCTGAATCCTCTCAAAAAAAAAAAAAACCCACAGAAAAAAAGCACAGTCTCACTCTCTCCCCTTATATCTTCACAGCAGACTTGGGGAATGTCCAAGTAAATATATAGCTGCTGAACTGCAAATTATCAGGGCAACAGAAGAACGGCTCGCATAGCGATACCTATATATTGAATTTATTATATAGGACCACACAAAACTTAGTTATTCCTGGATATGTAAATCTTATTTCAGAAAAAAAAAACAAAAACAAACAAACAAAAAAAAAAACATTTGAGAGAAAGAAGTTGAGAAGTTTCAATAAAATACACTGTCAATAAACTCAGCTGCATGGCAGGATGCTATCCACTGAATTTTCAGCAAAGGGCAGAACATCTGCTGTCATTGCTTGAGTTAACGTCTGCCACCAGCAATTTCCAGATTTTAGGTCTCTATATTAAGGCAGTACTCTCAGTTAACCAGTATAAATGTGCTTTAGGTGACCATCTTAAAGTGTTAGCAAAAGTCCCAGTTTTCAGAAGCAGGTATTTAATGCTTTGTGAGAAATAAGGCATCATGCCTCATGCCAGGCACCCACAGAGAGAGCCAACCCAAATCAATAGCTGGGATCTTAGCAGGAGGTGAAGAACCCACGCACAGCACAGCAAGCAGACAAGACAAGCCTCATTTCTGATATAAATACACAATGCACCAAAGAAAGCCTACGGGCACTGAATCTTTTAGGATCAGTGTAATTAGCTTACTCAACTATTTTGATATTGAAAGATACAGCCTCGTGTGCCAAAGCACATAGGCAACATTTAGCAAATAAATTCCTGTCTCTAGCCACTGTGAGGGAGAAAATTGTAGGTACTACCTTTAATATCAATAAAAGAACACAGTAAAGGCTTTCTGAACCCCCTACTTATGATATTTTAAGGAAAAAAAGGGGAGATATCTTGTAGCCTGAGGCAGTTCTTATAGTTCTTAAATTCACATGGATTCACGTCCTTCACATGTCCATTCATGTCATGTCCTCTACAACAGTCTAGATGTAGACATTGTCCAGGGTTTTATTGTTAAACAAATTTCCAAGATTGGGGTTTTAATTTGTGCTATACATATGAAAGTCATCTGACCAATAAATCTTTATGTAGTTGACCATTGAAGATGGCTTCAAGCCAAGGCTGAAGAATGTTCACCTTAAAGTAACCCCTTTTTATTTCTGTAACAGCTTATTTTCGATTGAAAAATTATTATTGGTTATTATACTGGTACCTTAATCTAAACTGAGATCAGGGACTTACTATATTAGATGCTACCCATAAAAAAACTAAAGAACAGTCATTGAAAAAAATAGTTTGTAATTCATATAGGCGAGACAGATACAAATGAAATACATTCCACTTGATATTAGAAACTGAGATCCAGGAAACTTGAATGAAAATATTTATTCTTTTCTTTATAAAAAAGCTTTACATCTATTAAAGACTATTCCTAAAGCTACTTGAAATAAAGATAACTTGCATTATTCGGTATTTTAAGATTACAAAATACGTAAAAAAATTACTCAGTGTTTTAAAAAATACATCCCCCATTTGAGTGAGAATACTGAAATACTTGAAAATGAAATTTTGTAATTTTTCACAAAATTCACAATATGCATGAATTTTCATGCACCATAATCAAATCAAGCTTTTTACTAGTGTCCTTAAGGAAAAATAATTGACCAAACTGCTTTACTCTTTAAGAAAATCATGAACATTTTAAGATCTTGCATATGGATACTTCCAGAAACTGGATGCACAGACTATTAGCTTGTTAAGTTACTGAAAATTATTTTTAATTCCAGTG
This sequence comes from Scolopax mira, assembly GCA_004320125.1. NCBI lineage: Eukaryota > Metazoa > Chordata > Aves > Charadriiformes > Scolopacidae > Scolopax > Scolopax mira. The sequence goes on along the minus strand of BJBW01001050.1, from coordinate 28,354 downwards.
TGGTCTCTGAAGCCAGCTGTTGACCCTATGCTGCTTGGATAGTTCAGCTGTTCCTTTCTGGGGAAAACTAAAAAAAAAAAAAAAAAAAGTAGACCAAACTAAGCTAAATTAATTCTGTAGCTGTCAGGGAAGCCTATAAAGTATTCTGCTCAGTCCTGGAGTCAGGACAATTTCTAAAATAACAGAACTGCAACTGACTCAGAACCCGATCTAAAGCTCTCTGAATTCAATAGAAATTCTTTCAGTGAGTCTAATGGGCTTTGGGTCATGGCCTTATGCATTAAACTAATTTATACAGAAAAAAAATCTATTTCCTTTTACTTTCAATTAGTCAGAGGACTGGGTGTGACCTATTGGTGGAATGGTAAATAATACAGAGAACAGGTCAGTTGTACAGAGAGAGTTGGATCGCTTGGAGAGGTCAGTTCAGATCCAAACACAGGTTTTAAGGCAGCCAAGTGCAAAGTCTTCTATCTAGAAACTAGAAATATTTGTAAGATGAGAAAAGCTATTGTTGAGAGCAATGATTCAGTCTCAAGATGGATAACAAATGACTGGAACAGTAGATGAGCAGCTGAACCTGATTTCCTTCAGTGAACTAACATGATCCTTAATTGATTTGCAAGCAAGAGAAAATGATAAAAGTGGTAAGGAAGCATTAATGGCACCATTACTGTAATTCTGTGTCCAGAATTAATATCTATAATTCTAAAAGGATATCAAGGAATTGGAAGTGATTCTGGAAAGTTGCAATGATGCAGTCTTCAAAATATGCCTCACTGTGAGAGGCGGAAAAAGCACAGCATATTTGGTTGATCTGTCAAATGACCTGGAGGTAATTTGCACATTGGTTACATGGAAAAAAAATATTTCCAGTAGTAAGTAGGAGTTTAATCTGGCAAGAAAAGGTATAACAACGTCCAAAGTGAATGTAAACAAAATTTGACTGGAAGCAAAGGGAAGATTTGAAACAGTGTAGAGATCTAACATTTGGATCAAAAAGGATATTACAACTACCAAGCATCGTATAATTTATGTAAGACTTTTTTTGTTGTCATCTTGTACCCCAGTAGAATTGTGAATTGTTAAAGAAATTTATGGGTTCTTCAACCTGTAGCACGCTGGTGCTGACATAGGAACCAGAGATACAAAAGAGCAAATTGTGCAAGGAGTTTAGGGGGAATGAATGGTCTTGAAGGTAGTGCACACAGGATCTTATACACGGTGGGTTGCTGGTTTAACACCAAAAGTACAACTAATAGATAACCTGGTACATTGGCTGTAGGTACATCTACATACAAGGACCTCATTGACCTAGGTCCATTTGGGGTCAACTGAGCATTGTCGCATTTAGAGTAGATTGTTATGTATGGCATATCAATGGAATGGTTTTAGTATTGTGGTTATTCTGTTGGTGATTAAACTATTAAAAATCCCCTGAAAGTAGAGTATGGTTAAGAGGAATATGCCCATCTACAAATCATTGGGTATAATATGTATATTGAATGTATTACCTGAGCTAATGTAAATGGGGTAGATAGGTTAAGATTGAAGGTGGTTATATGTGCCTATAATGTCTTTTCACTTAAAAATCTTTGACTTTATAACATAAGAAAGATGAATACATGACAGTTATTTGCTGCACCCTATGTGACATCTTTTCCAGGCTGAGTTTGGTAGATGGCCTGTCTGCCTGAGACCATATCGATGACAATGTCATTAGGTTTTGAATCTACCATGGATGCTACAATCCCTTATGCATGGAGCTCTGTATGTCCAAAGTCACTAATGAATACCAGATCTTATTCTCCAGTTGCATCCAACTACCCCAAGTCCCTCCAGGCTGAGCAGCCAGGTAACAAGACAACAAGAAAGAGATGCAGCAGATGCAGAGAACTGAGCAAACGCAGACGTCTGTGTGAAGAATTTTTCTCTGCTTTAGGAGGTTAAAGGTTTATATGGCTTGGACTAGAAACACAGAAGTAATGGTGCATTTGGGCAGCAAATAGATTAGGATCCCAGCAGGACCTTACAGAGTCTGTACCCTGGAACAGCAACTATCACAGTACAGAAACAGGCCCACCCAAGGGGATGACTGGATAGGTTATCCTCAGCCCCTACTAACTGTGAACCAAAAAACCCCAATAAATCCTTCCCCAACAACTCAGTGCAGTAGACATGCCATGCCATGTCTGGCAGGAAGTGTGGGAGCTCGTTCCCTGCTCATCACAGTGCAGTGACACTTGTTGGGACCTGATAATAACACCCTGGAATTTTTGTGTTGGGATGATGAAGGAAGACCAAGGTGCACAAACCAAACACCCCAAGAGGGGAAGAACAACTACAAGTACGAGTTGCCACCCTCATTGCTGGAACTGTTGTGCATTTACTTCCCATAAATGGGAAGGTATATCGTGCCCAGGTAGGAACAGAGAGACATAGTTATTCTCTCCACAGTAAGGCATTTTTGTTCCACTTTACCAATCCTTCTTATAGTAATCATGATGAATCAGTGATGAGCAAATAAAAAGCTAAAACCACTAAACACATAAGAAAATCTAGAGGGTACTTAATAAAACTCTTTGATTTACTATTTCAACTTTTAATACACTCTATCATAATTAACTTTGATGATCTTAAGCTAAATTAAAAGCAACGGGTAGCACTGCATGGAAGGGAAAGTATAAGGGTACCTTAATGGAGCCACCCAACATAGTGCCCTGTAGGCAACCCTAACTTAATTTAAAAGCACACTTGATATGCAGCAATACACCCAAGTAAAATGGCAGGTGATCCTCAAAACAGAATAAGAAGTAGCTGTTGTATCCATCCTCAGCCACAGTAAATCTGTATGAACGTGGTGCTTTTCATTAAGCAATCAATAATATATTTTATTAGTTCCAGAACACTGCATACAACCCACTAGAAGCAATCTCACTCCGCAGTTTTGAGTGTGAATACCACAATTAAAGCAAGAAAAAATAAATTAGTTTTTCTGAAATCTGGAGGTTTTTGAGTTGTAAAAGTCCAATTACAAATTAGCAAGCTGTGAATAATCAGATTTAAAAAAAAAACAACAAACCACCACAATTTCAAAGCTGCATGAGCTTCACTTGTAAAATCCTTAAAGATTTATGAAGTTAAATAGCAATTGGTGACAAATGAGACCACTGATGATAGCTAACAGAATCACTGTTTTCAACCTCTAGTTTTGGAAGTAATACCTGGCCTTTTGGGACCACCACAATCTTTTGCAACACAGATGTTTGAAATATACACAAACAATGAGACAGCTTTGTGCAATTCCAGGGTACTAACAAATGTATCTGTGTTTGAAAACAGTCTTCCAGTCTCCTCCCAGTACAGCACTGGACTAGATTTCCAAGTGTGTTCCTCCACCTGCTCCCATTACGGGGAGGGGGGGGACTCTTAAAAATGTTTAGCAATCTGGTTTCCTTCATTGAAGTGCTAGACTGGAGACAACCATGTCTTGAAACTCATCCAGATCTAGATGCTGAGGACAGCTGAGAATCTTCCTGGCTGCCTATCAGCACACTCGTATCAGCTACCATGTATGTGCTTCATATGGATAAGATGCATCTCTTCATCATGTAATTCAATCTTGGCATGGTAATTTTTAAGATCTAAGGAGGAGATAATTTTGTATATCATTCTCCTTTTAGCATGTGAGAATGTAAAAATCAAACACAGTGGATTTTTCATTCAGTTGCAAACTCTCGCTGAAGTGAATGACCCTTTAAAAAATGTTAGGAAGCCAGGCCACTCAGAACATGAGAGGCACATTTCAATGTGGTTGCATCGGAAATGCTCAAAAGTACGAGTGAATAGTGAGGAATGCATTTTCAGGCTTACAGAGCACCTGTATTCTCAGGCACTAAGTGAAATTATGAGGAAATTAATCTGATACAGTGAAAACACAAAAATAAGAAAGAAAAACAACTGTGCCCCAAGGACTTCGCAGTCCATTCATTAAATCACGTAAGTGCTGTTCAGGCAGAACCTTACACACACATGGACTAAGAGATGATTATCCAGAGACTCGATGACTAATTTCAGGAGTGAATGACTATATATGTAGGCCTGTAAAAACAGAGAAAACCTCTGGGTTTGTATGTGTTTATGGATGAATAAAAATATGGATGAATATTTTTATTCATCCATAAACTTTCAACAAATGATTTAAGGCACAGAACCTCCTGGTTAATAATAAAAGACAGTTGAACTCTCTTCTCTCCCACGGCTATTGTGGGAGTAGAAACTATTTACTGGGAACAATCCCTGTCCAAACTATCTTCCAAACTATCTTTTACAATTGTCTGGTAAAGTATGAGATGATCCAGTCATAAACTGTGTGAAGGAGCATGCTAATAATAGTTAAACTTCCCAGGCAATTGAATGTCATTGCCTAAGCCCATATCCCATCTCAATTTAATATACTACTGCAGGTAAATCCACTCTGAATATGTGAAAAATGCAAGAAAGAGCACCCTCTGTTGTGCAAACTGTAGTACTATGGGCAAGAAAGTCCTGCCAAAAGAATAAATAATGAAAATAATGAAGCAGAAGAACCTTTTCTGGATTTTACTCTCCCAATCACAAACTCTGCCTTTAAATCATGGGACAAAGTCATATGACATTTTCAGTATAAATGGGCAGATGTGCACCTGATACCAATACATGCACATTGCACCCCAAAGCACAAACGTCCACAATTACATATCACATAATCTTTCCCTTGGTTGGGAGATTTTGTGTTTGTTGAGAAAAGTAATGTATCATTCAAACACACAGTATTTCACACTGTATCAGCCAATCCATTCATCAGCTTGTCTTCAAGCTATGGTCTATTTCAAGAATCACAGAGCAAATCCCATTCACCAGGGCTGGGAGGAACCCAATCTCTTTGAAACTGGCCCAGAAAAAAGATTTGTTTTAATGGAATTTTAGGACTTACCTCTTGAATGTGATGCTTATGGAAAATGGAAATGGAAAAGCAGCAAGAAGCCTCCAATGACATAAGTGATATTTAACATTTCTGGAAAATAATAATGATAACTTGATTTAGGGACTTAACAGATAGAATTCCAGTTAGAGTTATCAAAACTTACACTGGTATAACGTTTAGATAAATTGTCACATCTCTAACCCATAGAGTTATATCAGTATAGAATAGAGATATGGCTGTTTGAACATTACTGTTTTTACACTAGTTTTCTTTGCAAACTTAGCTGATATTGCAGACAGAATCCATGCAGTGCAAATTATCTTCTATTTCAAAGATACCAGCTTTAAAATGAAGTTCATTTTCTTGCATAAATAGGATAGAATATAAACAAAGGTTCTTAGACAAGTCAACATCGAGACTGAAAAATACTTTCAATCTGTGCTAGTTAGCATAAAACAACATTATGTTTCCCTGAATGGCTATACTAAACATTTAACAAAAAACGTCTACATTTAGAAGCCATAATTTGACTGGTTTCAGTTGCAAAGACTTCTGATTACTACTATTAAAAAACTTACCATGATTCATGCCCATTTCTGAAGAGAAAAGCTGGCTGAGAAGAAAAAAACACAACAATAACTTGTACATTTTTCATTAAATTGTGTTTTTCCTACAAATTTGGAGGACTTTGAAAGCTTTTTAAATAGAAATTATTTTTAATTTCAATTTTATTCCCACTATGCAGGCTATTATTTTTATTTAACCAGCAAAACAGAGAGAAAAAGAAGAAAAACAAAATCAGGGTTAAAACACAAAGGAAAAAAGGTAGGAGCCACTATTTAACAAATATGTTTTGGGCTACTTTTCAGTAAGAGAAAAAATTTAAATTAATGACTGCAATTGTGATCAAAATTCAGGTGAAACTAAAAGTTATCACGTAAAAATTTTGTAGAAATGTACTTTCTTGCTAGTTTCTGGGGAAAAAAAACAACATCAATTAAAACAAACAAACAAATAGCATCCCCTCTAAAAAAAACCCAAAAACCGGAAAAGCAGAACTACAAGGAAACAAATAGATTCTCCAGTGCAGCAGAGTAATTTCTGGTGACACTCTTTATATATAGATATAGCTTTAGATCACAGAACTGAGGCTGTTGGAAGAGAGCGAGCTCAGGGGGGTCTCTTATCCAAACCCCTGCTCAAAGCAGGATCAGCTACGAGTTCAGACAAGGTTGCTTGAGGTTTTTATCCGAGAAGGTCTTGAACACCTCCAAGGATGGAGTCTATCACTGACACCATAAGAAAGATCTTGCTAGGGCAGAGAGGATACTCTGGTGTAAGAAATCAGTTTCTTTTTTCCAATCATGACATGAAAACACCCCCCAAAGAGAGAGGCTTTGGCAGTGGATCAATTGTTTCTCTTTTCATATTACAGACAGATTAACTCATAACTCATTGTTTAGGTTTTCCACTGATTCTTACATCAGCATTAGTCAACGGGGATCTTAGCAATGCCTATAAATCCTTAAAGGGTGGGTATCAAGAGGATGGGACCACTCTTTTTTCAGTGGTGCCCAGTGATAGGACAATGGGGAATGGGTACAAACTTGAACATAGGAAGTTCCATTTAAACAGGAGGAGGAACTTCTTCACTTTGATGGTGACAGAGCCCCAGAATGGGATGCCCAGAAAGGTGGTGGAGTCTCTGTCTCTGGAGACATTCAAATCCCACCTGGATGCCATCCTGTGGGGCCTGTTCTGGGTGGACCTGCTCTGGCAGGGGGTTCGACTAGAGGATCTCCAGAGGTTCCTTCCAACCCCAACCATGCTGTGTTTCTGTGATTCTGTGAAATGCTAGATATCAGCACCCACAAATTGTTTACAGGTGCCTCTTGCTAAAGGCTTGGCACCTAGTGTTGATTGAAATATGATAGGTTGGAGTGAAAAGAGAGATAACTAGTGATGGCATAGGCCATTTAACCTATTATTGGGTTTATATAATGTAGCTATGTAAGCATCGTGCCTTGTCATGTTGATCCACCATGGACACCTTAGCATTTCCATAGAATCATAGAATTCCCTAGGTTGGAATGGAACTTTTGGATCATCTAGTCCAACCATCAACCTAACACTGACAAAAAAAACATCATTAAATTGTATCTCTAAGCTCTATGTCTACCCGTCTTTTAAATACCTCTAGGGATGGTGACTCAACCACTTCCCTGGGTAGCCTGTTCCAATGTTTAACCTTTTTAGTGGAAAAATTTTTTCTAAATGTCCAATCTAAACCTCCCCTGGTGCAACTTGAGGTTGCATTTCATCCAGATTATGTGACTAAGTGACTTTTGCTGCCAAAGGTAAGAACACAGCACCTCCAGATATCAAGAGTCACTACCTCAGTATTCAAGGACAGCCTCTTTTTCTTGCAGGCTAGAGAAAAAGTAATCAGATCTGGAACATATCCAGCTTTGAGCCGGGGGAGCATCATGGCTAATATTTGAGTACAGCAAATCCTAGACAACAGCTTGGAAAAGAACCATCTCAGTCTCATGGCTTACACAGTATAATTACCTGTCTGAAGCTCATAAATGATATGATCTCCTATTGACGTTTTCAAATTAGTTTTAGTATGTATAATAGTCCATTTCAAAAGGTTATTTAAGCGTTGGTTTGTTCTCTGTGGAATTTTCATCTGGACAATGCTGTAATTTTCAAGTTTTGGCTAGTCCATTTTGGCTGTCTCCATACATGGAGATATGGAGAAATTTAATGAATTATATGCAGTAATTTTATGGCAGCATTACACTCAATCAGTCTTCTCATATTGTTATATTTCTATATATATATATATGTGCATACATATATATGTGTGTATTTATTCATTTATATGTCATGTTCACCCCAGTTCATCCTCTGTTTAAGAAAAGATTAACGATGGGAAGTCCTGTAGGTGTCATTTCTCAGGTACTTAACATGGGTATTAATATTAAATTTAATTTACTTATTGCCGAATCAGCAGCCCTCATTAAAACAGCAAAGTTATGTTAAGAGAACAAGGTATGGATTGTATTCCCTGGCAATATGAAGAGTTCAGGAAATGAAAAGTGCTTCAATCATATATAACATATAGAGTATTGTTAGCGCAGAAGCCTTGTATCAACTTCAGTGACCCATATACTGGTTACTCTTTTATTGTTTTAAAGGCATTATGAATTAAAGCTCTGCAGTTTAAACAGCATCAAATACATGAAATAGAACCCCTGTGCCTCAGTTATCCTTAAACAAGTTTCTGAAAGCAAGAGAGACAGATTTAATGGATGTGATGTCATTACACTATATCATACATGCCAGAAAGAAAGAACTGACTATAATATAATATCAGGGCAACATAGGAAAGCCATTTTTTAGCTATTTAAAGCTTCAGAAAAATGAGCCAAACCTGTGAGGAAGAGACAGAAGTGCATGTAGTAATGCGTCCTAAACCATCAAGATACTTAAGTTTTTCCGTCCTCTTTAGCATTCTGTATTAAAAATCTGATGCTGTTCCAACAATATCCGGAAAAAGTACTTTAACTGCTTCTGCAACCTGATACTGTATCCACTAAAAGTCACAATGAAATCTCCATCCACTTCATTATATTGCTCTGCTCCCCTTTCTAACTGAACTGGCTTCAATGGAAATAGGCCTTCGGTTGCAACAAATATTCACACTCTTGTTTGCAATATCAACAGTCCCTTCCTGCCCTTTGGGAAATTACTGTGGTCCCAGCTGTAACTCAGACTATAAATCCTTATGGACTTTGTAAAAGTTCCATGAAGCCAGAGGGAGACTTCTGTTGATTTCAGTGCGTGCTTACTGGAAGACACCAGGGGTATACGATATTTTGACTGGACACTTTTTAACTCAGTGGGGATTTTTCCCTCTTCTTAATTTCATTCTAAAGCAAACAGATTTTAAATATTTAGGTTCTGGCGTCCAGTACATGGTACCAGGGACATGTTTTTTGGTAGAGAAGCCTACATGTTATGAAGTTCTAATTTATTTACCGTCGTCATGCGAACCAGACAGCTTGATAAAATGCTCTGTACAGATAAGATAATCAGGCCTGACAGCTAAAAAGTTCTGTCAGCATTTAAGCAGAGCACCCAGGAAAAGGCTAACTGCCTTTTGAGAACAGGAGCAGGAACTCTGAAGACTGAGGAAAGAGTTCTGAAATCCCTGCTAATGCCACTGACAAGAACACTTTCATTTTGCTGGATGAATCCACCTTAGGTTTCATTGTCATTTCCATTATCGAAAGATCTCCATTCTGAAAAGGGATAACTAGTTATTGATTCAAATGTCAGCAGCTTAAAGGCTATTAGCCAGGAGCAGCATCAAAAAAGAAGGCCATTGCATCACCAATATCGTACACTCCTGCTCTGCATTTCCTTCTGTTCTGTCTAGGCAGGCTTGTGGCTCAGCATAACTGTGGATCTCATAGTCATTCACATATTTATCCTTAAGAAACCTCTGCCATTCTTACTCTTATTTTAGGATACACCTTTTTCTATCACATTGGTACCACTAGCAGCAGTGTAGCTGCAGCAGTAGGGAAGTTGGTGCAGGTCACTACGTCCTTTGAAGAAGGAAGGACACAAGATGCTTCCAGGGCTCACATTCTCTCTTGTAAAGCTAATTCAAGTATATCTTAAGCTTCCTGACAAAACCCCAGTGGAGCTAGAACTGAACTGAAGACTCCAAGTCAAATGACTGGTCAGTTCTTCCACCCTGTGACTAGCTTGAGATGTTAGGGGCTATTTCTTTCCATCCCAGGACTAGCTAATAGTGCACAGCCTGGACACAAAAGCAGGCACTGAGGAAGCAGTAAGAACACACACAGCTTCCTCTCTAACCAGTTAAGAGCATAATATTACAAAACATCATACACATTTATTAAATGAGAAGGTTAACTATGGCAAAGTATAGTAACAAATGTCTTTAACGCACATGGTTCTGAGGACTCCTAAGAACTACCCCTCATTTTTTGGTCTCCAGGCGATTACTAAATCTCTAAATATCAATCTGAATTCCTTAGATATCCACACATGTGATCTGGAGCCTGAGCTGTCTGCAAGCCTCTTGTTTCATCTCTAATTCAAAAGATCACTTCCTGGAGGCTCTGAAGGGAAAACAGTGAGCCTTTCTTTCCTTTTTCCTCTTTGAACCCCCTCCTATGGATTGCACCAGTGAAAGGCAAAATCTAGACCTGATTTCCTGCAAGAAAAAGTAAATATTTAACTTCACTAAAAAGTACTGATCTACAATTTCTTGCAGAATTTACCCCAAATGACTATTTTTCTCATATAGCAATCAGAGGGGTTAAAGGTAAAATGTTTTCTTTGTATTTTGCCATTAGTCCATCTCCTGAATAAGGGCTTCTTTTGAGCTGCTAAGCACAAAAGTGAATCTGGAAAATGTCAGCTAATGTATTTCAAAGTTATTATGAGAAAACAAAAAACCCTGAGCATATTTTTTTTTTATGAAACCTTCCAAGAAAATTCACTTCCGAGACCTGGCTTGAGAATGAGCAGGAGACATTTTTCAGACCAAAATAATTTTATGAGAAAGGTTTAAATGTCTGGAAAATATGTTGGAGCTGTAATTTCTCCCTTAACCAATAGTCTCAGTGATGGATTACATGACCGACAGAGTGAATCTATGTGTATACACATGTACACACATCATTTCATTTGTTTACCTTTGGATCGAAAATAGAATGTTACAGCATTTGTTTTATCATTTTCGATCCCCCTGAGGCATCGTGACATTTGGTACATTTATTTTTCCTGTTAAGAGATGATTCTTTAATTCTTTGAAACAGGTGGAGGAAATATTTAGCAGAATGTTTACAATATGACAACTATACATCGGCGGGGGAAAGGAGTGTGTTTGAACGTGCACAGAGCGCCAGAAGTTGATTACATTTCTTTCTTCTGCACAGTCCAACGTACAAGACAGAGAGAATCTCTGTCCCCCGTGGAGCTAATAACAAATATATAGATTTCAAAGGGGCCATAGGCATCTTGTCACTAACTTTGGTTCAGCACCTAAATCAGCTGCGAGTACTTAGAAATTTGAGCAGCCTTCCTACTGTTCGGCTTTCAGAATCACAGAATCAGAGAATCACCCAGGTTGGAAGGGACCTTTTAAGATCATCTAGTCCAACTAATGAAAAAAATAATAATAATTAAAAAAAAAAGAACACACAAACTACACCCCACACCCAAGCCAACACTAACCCAACACTAATCCATATCCCCAAGCACCATGTCAACTCGTCTCTTGAACACCTCCAGGGATGGTGCCTCAACCACCTCCCTGGGCAGCCCATCCCAAGGTCTGACAACCCTTTCAGTAAAGAAATATTTCCTAATATCTAACCTGAACCTCCCCTGGCACAACTTGAAGCCATCACCCCTTGTCATCTGTGACTTTCAACGCTAAATGTGATGTTGTTCCTCATAGTCAAAAGAAAAAGGTAAATTTCTCCAAAATTTCTTTCTGGTGCTCAAAAGTGAAAACCCTCCACTCCTTATTAGTTTACATCAGGAAATTTAAAACAAAGGTACCTGTGCATCCAGAAAATAGCTACCTAAATGCAGAGTTTAAAACTCTTCTCTGTGGGTAATGTCAATGCTCTTTTTATGGTTCACAGTGCATAGGATTAACTGGCACGTGGAGGGGACCCCCTGAGCTCCAGTGTCCTCCCTCCAAAATCAAAGGAGCTGCATTAAAATATGACTGCACATGACAGGCAGGGCACACTAACTGAAGTCCAGCAAGAAAAACCTGGGAAAATCAACTTTTGTTTAGTTAGTGAAGTCATGTTAAAAGGATGTGGTAGGATACTGTAACTCTTGGGTCTCAGTCAGCTCATTCAGCTTCGGCTGAATCCAGATCTGTTCTCCTTTATTGTTCTGTAATGAAAGTTTATGACTGCTCTTTCTGTCTTTTGGCAGATGGGACCTCTGTGTAACTGCATATCTTAAACTCTGGAGGGATAAATCAGGATGACAGTGGGAAGAGACTCATCTCCTTCTTGCTTCTCCAAGACAGCCCTCATTTATTGACTGTTTTCAGCAAACCCCAGCTTCTTGGGGAAAGCCCAAATTTAAATAGAGTTCTAAATGCCCTATTAGGAGTTTTCCTGAACTGTTTCACTCCATAGACCTGTGGATGAAGCACAGCTTTCCTAAAGCTCAGGTGGGTATTCTGGCTACTGGCCACTAAAAATATACTTTTTTTCTCTGGGTTCAATGGATATTTAAATACTGATATGGGATCTTTGACACCTCTCATGAGAAAATGACATATAAAATGAGGGCTTACAGCGTGACATGCAGGATATCACCATCCCTTAGAAAGAGAAGGAATGTGAATGTCCAGCTTCTGGGAAAATTATCTGAAATTCCCCAGACTATTAGGTAAACTGGCAACATTCTTTCCACCAATAATACAGCGTGCCTGTAACTATGCTCTTCTCTTTGGATAACCTAATACAAATATCATGGTTAGCACAACCTGAAATAATTTAGTTTCTGATTTGAATGAGGAAGAACAGAAACACTTTTATTTGATCTGAACCAATTACCTTTTTTTGTTGGTTGGTTCAGTCACAAAGATGGTTTGATTATTCAGACAATTTGCTACTTGCACAAACTTGTTGTCTGAATAATCATTACCAATGGGTTTTTTGAGCAGTTGGATGGCTAGCAAGTAAATGGTTAATTGGGTAATGCTATTTTCAAAGCATATACGTCTATAAGGAAGGTAAGACGTATGGCATAGGCACCCACAGAAAGCCAGATCATATTACCTATAATGAATGATGGAAACTCATGCTCCTCAAACTCCATTCAAAAATTTTTGCCACTAATATTGCCAGGTCCATACTTTTTTCCACAGCACTTTGCTTGTGTTGACCACTGAGATAATTTGTGGCAGAAGTTACAGTTTAGCAGGAGTAAAACGGATGCAATTTATTCTAGAATAATTTCCATTTTTCTAAATCAAATGCAAGTATATAAATATGAACATCCTGCCTTAATGATTTAGTTCAACGATATGACATATTTTTTATGAGAAAGATTTTTTGTGAGACAGATATATAGAAATATTCTGGCTTGATATAAAGGAGATCATTATAAGTTTAACATCCAGAGAGGTATCATGTCACTTCTACTTAAAAAGCCAAAGCAATAATTTTCAAGTTACCTAGTTCTTAACTGGGTCCACAAGAACCCAGGGATCTGTTCTGTTTCACAAAGTCTCTGTATTGTATCAGATATTACATCACTCAATAAGTTGATGAAAATCTTTCCCTTGAATTTTAACCATTTTGTAGAATAGACACAGGAAAACCAGTTTGATTTCATGAAAAAAAAAAAATATTTTCCCTAGGTAGAGCTGTCTTCTGTTTTATAGCTCACTTGCAGTAAGAAATTTTCTTGTGGATACTGTCATATACCCCCCTTGCTATTGAAAAGGTGGGAGCTGGAAATCTGCTACTTTCTTGTTTATCTAAAGTGTCTGTTTCCAGAAAAATAAAATACTTTTTTTTTTTTTTTCGCTTCCTGAACTACATCTGGGAAACCTAACTTCTTCAACTATCTTTACCTTCTTATTTTGTCACCATTCAAAAATCTTTATACAATATGACTTCAAATTCTGATTTGTCTGCTGTGTTTTGAACTAGCATTTAACAAAATGACACCATTGAGTCATGGCATCTTGGTGGCTCTGATGTGCAAAGAAGATAGGAGCAAAAATCAGAAACCTGCATTCTGTCCTTAGCTTGTCAGTGGCAATCTCGGTGATTTTGGACCACTCTGATTTGTTCTTAGGTTTTCCAGAAAATTATGGTTTTTATCTATTTAAAAAATAAGCTGTACTTGGAAGGCACAGTCTTTGGCTAGATACAAGTGTACAGTGGGACTCTGATCTCATTTGAGTCCTTTAGACGAGATAGTGCTACAGATAAATCACGATGAGAATATTCTTATTTGCAGTTAAGATTAAACCTAAAGTTACCTTATTGGAGTGTCAAATTGGTTCCTGTGATATTTATCTGAAACTTTCTTCTTACAGTATAACAAATGTGCTTCAACTCCATTGGTCAGCTTCTTCCTCTAATGCAGACAGCTTAATGGATTTTTCTTAAGCCCAGTACAGCTTGTTTCTTAGTATTAATTTCAACTTCAGGTTATTGTGCAAATTATGTCCTAGCTGGAAATTGAACCACGTTGACCACTGAGAAAGAAAAGCCTAATATATGACCTGTATTAGACAAATTTGCCCAGCCAGCAAAGTACAGTTGGATTGATTTTCGCTCTGTCATATTGAGGGAGTTTGTGAGGCAAGTTCTCCACCCAGTGGCTGAGAGTGTTCCTGAGACCAAGGACATGATCCCCGGTGTAATGGTACAGAAAGGCTGCAACATCTCAGTCGACTGGAAGGAAGACAGGCAAAAGGATGTTTCCTTCACTGATACCTAAGAAATCTCTAAACCAAAAAATTTAAGTCATTTAAGACAAAAAAACCCCCAGATTTAAGAAGTAAAATAGATGTAATTACTGCCCCCCTCCCCTGAAACTTAGAAACATGCAGTTGCATTCTCTAAATTTTCTGGTTTTTAGAATAATTTAACAACATGGGTTGGGAACTGTGGGGTTTTTTCATTTGCTCATCCCCTTTCAGCACAGAACCATTTCCATCCTGCCATCAACATTCCAAAGCTTTCCTGAGAGAAATATGTGACCGAATTTAGCACTTTGGGAAGAATTGCCTTTTGCTTACAAACTGTACAGGCCCTGATACAAAGAACTGCTCATCTCTTCAGGCCTACGAATGCCTTTTCACCACAACACATGTGTATCACGCAGGGTTACGAGTTAGCTCTACCCAGATAAATTTGGCAAAATGGTAGTAGAAGTCGGGAACGTTGTTTTTCAGAAGAGATGCCTGACACGTGGCAAGGCTGTGCTATTTTGCTGAGTTTTCCCCACAGCTTATCTCCAATGTAAAAATCCCCTTGGCTGAATTTCCGGCAGGGCTAGGCAGCTTTCTGTGTAACAAACTTTGACAGCCATCCTGGCTCCCACAGCGGCAGGACCAGAAAAGCTCTGCTGAGTTTCTTCTTCAAGCTAACGGCAGCAGCACAGCTTAGTTCTGTCTCTGTGTGATTGACAGAACTCTAAAAATAAAAACGAGGAGTAAAAAACCAAAACAGATTCAGCAGCACCATGGGTTCACATGTGTTTGTAATATCAGATTCACCAGAGTTCTTTTTTTCCTTCTTATAGATCACTCGCTTCTGCTTTTCCCAGCTCATGCTATCCCTCTCTCTCCCGGTAGTTTACAAGTTTTTCTCTGATTTTGTGGGTTCTTTTCAGTTATTCTTACATATATACAGAATATATATTATTTGATATGTATTTTTATATATAAAACCTTGTGTATTGATGATATATTTTTCAGCGAACTAAAACTTTTAAAATCCATCAAGGCTTTTTTTTTTTTTTATTATTTCCCTGTTCCCTGTTTTCATATACAAACTGAACAAATAAACAAAAATCCCAGCACACATTTCTCGCCCTATCTGCCCAGTTCTCACAGGTCATTAGGCACCATCCTTCTCTGGCAGGAATAGGGTTAAGTTTTGAGAACAAGTTTTAGCTTTTTCAATTGAGAGTAGAAAAGGCACTAAATTTTTATATATAATTATGTGAATTAAATATCACAAAATACAAGAGAGGAAATTAAGGTATAAAATTAGAATTTTTTCCCTGTGAGTTTAGAAATAAGTACAATGAACTACACCTAGGAAATATTTAAAGGAAATGTTTAAATACAATTTATTCTCAAAATATTGTTGCTTTCCTTACAAGCCTATCAAGGTTTATAAGATTCATTTTCTAAGCAGCAATAAAAATATCTCATTTTTCTGTTTTGTGCCACTGTTCACCCAGTCATGAAAATATTTCTACAATTAGCCAACATTTATAACATTCCATCTCCCTTAAAACCAAACATGAAGCTGAATTATGACTTTTTTTCCCAGTTAAACACTGCTGTGTTTTTTCCCAAACCATGGTCTAGCAAAAAGTGTAGTTTGGGTACTAATTTTGGTTATTATTAAAAAGGAAAATAGATAGTTTTTTTGTTAAATACTTGTGAGAGTTGAAATGGAAGGTGGTATATAAAGCACAGTGGGATTTTCATAGAATCATAGAATTATTTAGGTTGGAAAAGACCCTTAAGATCATTGAGTTCAACACTAAACCTAAAACTACCAAAGGATGGAAATGTTTCTATACAACACTGACAATTAACCTTCTCCACCTGAATTCTCATTTCCTGCATTCCACTCCCAGCAACCACATAAAATACAAAATTTTTCTCTTTCCCCCATAGTTTTTGCTACCACTTTATGATAAATACAGGCGTAGGGAAGAGGGGGTAATCTGGGGAAGGGGCGTGTGGTTCAGGAGACTAATTAAACATTTGGTTGTCTCTAAAAAAATTTAAAAGTTCAGACAGCTTAGAAAAAGCAGCTACCATTTAGTTTAGTTTTAGTTTAGTGTGTGGAATTATCCAGCTGTTCTATTTGTTCATTTGTTGTTTTTTTTTTTAATGAGAGAACCTGTGACAGGAATCTTCCAGGACAAATTTTAAATGCAAGAGAGATTTCAGTGACATAGAAAAGTAGCCTCATTTCAAACCTCCTTTTCACTTTTCTGCTAGACTCAAAAATATTATTAATTTCATGCATGGAGTTTCCAGTCTCTCAACTAATTAGAAAGAAAAGTGCAGAAGAAATAAAACTGAAGTTGATTTCCCACACAGACTGGATTTACTCCTTCGGCAGGAAAGAGCACTGATTTTGCAAACCCTTAGCTGACTTCTCCACCTCGTGGCAGTTCTATGGAAGGTTTCAGGCTGGCGTTGGCAATTAAATCTCGGGAGAAAATTGTTATGAAGCACAAATACTGTGACATAATACTACGCTGGAATTAGGGCTATATAATTATACAGCCCTATAAATACCCTCCAAAAACATACCATCATTTCAGTGTAGGAAGAGTAGATATACTGTCTGCCCCTTCCGTATCCCCCATGTCTTTGACTGATGTTAATACTTCACATTTAATCCCTGCAACGATCAATAAAGCTAATTTACATTCAGATGTCTTGCCTAATTTAACTCCAGGAGACAGAACACTACCCCTGCCTGATACAAACAACTCTTGACTAAGCCTGATCTCTTTTCTTCCCCCTTACTACACATTTGCTTTAGCACAAATACATAGGTGTCAGCCATGGATGCAAATCAGGAGAAAACTTGCAAATTATGCTATCTAGCTTCTTTTCAAAAATAATAGTCTGGGAGACAAATGTTTTAGTAAGGAGGACTCTGATATCGGAAACCAGAAGATTTCATCATCAAGGTTCTCTTGAGCTTGAATTTAAGTATTTTAGCTGAAGTATTGGTCACTCAAGGCTTCTGAATTCAATCCTGTGTGTATTTCAATTTACTCATTAAAAATAAAATAAAATAATAGGCTCATAATGCCTAGCAATGCTTTGCAGGGTACAACACCAAAGAAGTCACCATATTTTTACAAACCACTATTCAAAGGCACAACCAATTGATCGTTGAGAAAATGCTCTAAGCCCTGTATGACACATTAATCAACTTACAGTTGAATTTACTGCATCACAACTATATTTAGACTTAGCAAGAAGTCCAATAGCCTTTAACTCACCATGAACAGTTGTAATACTAATCTATATTCTTTGACTTACCCTGCAAAATTCTACTTTGCTTAAATACAGCTTCATGACCTGAACCAGGTTTGTATTTCCATCTGCTCTGCTGCTGAAGAACTAAGAATTACTGCCCAAATTATCATTGATCAGGACAAAGTTAGACGGGCATGATTTTAAAGAAGATACCATAGCCTCCTAATTATGATTTTAAACAAATAAATCCAGGATGATTTCCTGAGGCTTTGGTTGTATTCAAACCCAAAGTATAAACTCCTACATTCAAGTTTTTGTTTCTACGCAGAAGAGAGCTCCCCCAGGTGAAAGGCTGACTTTCCTTAAATTTACAAAGTCTTTCTATCCGTCTCATAAATTTATGCATTTAATTTTCTAATTGTCTTTGTATTCCTGACAGTTGCTGCTTCAATCTTCAGCTGGCCCATTGCCTCTGCAAATGCCCAGTATTTCCTATGTAGCTGACTTTGGGTAGTGCGTAGCACCAGAGGCACTTGCTGTGCCCTCTTCATTACTAAAACAGGGTTTGTGGGGGTACAGAACCCCAATTTCATAATTGTTTCAACAGATCTCTTTGGCTCTGGCAA
>BJBW01001049.1:54245-82598 GCA_004320125.1 Scolopax mira | reverse complement strand
AGGGGGGCTGGCAGGGGTTTTGCTTGCCCCTCTGAGGAGAGACCTGCCTCCATTCCCCATTAGTTCCTCTCTTCTGCCTGGTGACAAGCAGAAGGGAGATCATCCACATCCTGTAGAGCCTCTACCCCACGCCTGTGCCTCAGGGTACAGCTCCACCAATCTATTTCACTTTCACTGTCGCTACTATCCACCTCTTCCTTCAGTTCAACCCCCTGCCTGAGCAGGCAGTTTATTTGATCACCCAGCACACAGGCAGTGTCTCTGGCTCCATTGGGAGCACATGCCAGGCCTAGGCATTCCCTGCAGCCAGAAACCTGCACAGATGCGTGTTTTTGCAGGAGCTCGGTTTGAGTTTCCACATTCTTTCTTGTGGGGCATTTTGCAGGTGCTGAAGCCATGTTCTTGCCTGGCGCCAGGAGGGGACCGACAGCTGATGGCTGCTTCCCTCAGGCTCTGCACACGTGTGGCTGTGCACTAATATACCCGCCCCTGCACTCACGCGTGCCCGGCACGAGCTCTGACCCTGCAGTGGCTACAGCTGCTTTTAAGCAGCTCGCCCAGCCTGCCCTGAGGCACGTCAGCCTCTTGGCTCCCTTGCGAGATTCGGGACTCGTTTCAGGTCCCTCCACTCTCCCTCAGCTTCTCTGTCTCCGGAAAGCACCCTCTCCATCTCAATTGAGGTCAGATTCAAAGCTGCAGCACTCTCCGCTGCTGCTGTCATCTCTGAGTGGTCTGAGGGAAGCTACAAAAATATATTTTATGTTTAATTTACTCTCTAAAGCATATGGAACTGAGATCTGATTCAAAAGTCTTTTCATAGAAAAATTTAATAGAAATTAATTTTCATAGAAAAAGAAACAGAATAGCTAATTCATAGAATCATTTACATTGGAAAAGACCTTTAAGATCATCACATCCAACTGTTAACCTAACACTGCCAAGTCCACTACTAAACCAAGTCCCTAAGCACTACATCTGCATATATTTTAAATACCCCCACTGATGGCAACTTAACCACATCCTTGTGCAGCCTGTACCAGGGGGGTTGGATCTATGATCTTTAAGGTCGCTTCCAACCCAAACCATTCTATGATTTTATGATCCTATTAAACATCTCTTTCATCCAATTTTTTTTTTCCAAAATAATGTAACATCCTTATTTTTACCAATAAAGAATCTAAGGAATACATGTATCCAAAATGAAACTCTTAGTTGATGATGAGATTAGGAAAAAAATCCATCATCATGTCTCAGTAGAAATATCTTCTCTACCTACCTAAAAAATATCCCTTCCTTACCTCAGCTGTTCATAGACTAGAGTAACTATTGGCCATGTTGTGTGCTTTGTTGCTGATGGTCACAGAAGTGTTAGAGACAGAAAGAACCACAGGAAGGTAGCAGATGGTATTGTCTAGGGATGGAGTTGTAATTTGTGCTCTTTCATTTACTACCATACATACATTTAAATAATAGGAAATAAAATAAATGGCTTTTGGCATTGTTCTAAGCTTATGTGCAGAGTTTTTGAATTAATTGTCCTGTCAGCAAGGATCCAAAAGAAAAATCTAGGATTCCAGCTGTACTTTTCCAACTCAATGTTTTCATAAATTTCAACTGAAAAAAAAATGCATACTGTTATATCATTGGTGTTAGAAAATGAGATACTTCAGAACTCTTAGTGTTAGATTGCCCACAGATTTTTATTTATTTATTTATTTATTTGAAGAGTTTTCTGATCTTAAATTACCTCAGGCATTCATCTAGAGTCCTGATGTTGTGAGCCTTCAGGCTTACCTACAGTTACCGTGATGATGGTTTTTAAATGTCCATATGGTAGCTTAAAGTTTTCTGCTGACTCATAGTCACAGCTGATAAATGCTAATGTACCCTGTCACCTCAGCTATTTGGACTCATTCGTCATCTCAGGTCTCTCGGCTTGTCCCATACCTCAAGATACCTATTGCCATTCTGTCTGTAAGACTGACTGCAGCAGAGAAGGATGCTTGTGAACACTTACCTTCATGTGAATTTAGGGACAATTAGTATATCTTCTCAGTGTTTGTTATGTATATAGCAAATAGTTAGTTATGTATATAGTGACTTATCAGAACCATCAAGCTTAAAACCAAAAAATTACCTTGCTTATTAATATCCTTAGATGATGTTCTTAGATGATGTTCTTAGATGACAAGTCCTTTTAGTACCTCGTTTTAGTACTTTTGCAACATCTTGAAAATTTACTGCTGATTTGTGAGACATTCAGACTAGAAAAGGAAATAATATTGTGATTTAAGTGACGATCAAGAACAACAGTGACTGAATAGTTAAAGCAAGGTGTTCATAATCAGTTTGTGGTTTGAACTATATTCAACTGCTCACACAAACAATTTCTCGATTCACTTCATATAAACAACTTATTGGTAAACATTGAACTCTGTAGTGAATAATTTTCAAAAGTAAAAAAAACTGCCAAGCATTTAAAATAAATTATCTGTCCAAATCTCTTAATTGCATCCTCTTTCTTGTACTATCCAAGATACACCAAAGACTGTTTACCTCCTGTCTAAACAGACTGTAGAGAAGTACTGGGGAATCTGGCAGGCCACAAAATTTTTTCAAGTTTTAGCAAATGTTAAAAGTAATGATTTTTCATGTCTGCTTTTAAAACTCTCTTATTGCATATTCATAATATTACAATTTCTAAAAGCGTGCACATTCTTACACAACACAAAGGACCCCTGGGTGAGTACTTTTAAAAGAAAAGATCAATTATCTATCCATCTCCCAAAATCACAGAATTGTAGGAGTTGGAAGGGACCTCTGGAGATCATCTACTCCAAGCCCCCTGCCAAAGCAGGATCACCTACAGCAGGCTATACAGGAATGCATCTGGGTGAGTTTTGACTATTTCAACCTCCATGCATTTTCCAGTTTTGATTTCAAGGTAAAGACTTCCTAATCTTCCTGAGTGTCTTGGGTCTTCTAGGTTTAATTTGTATTTCCCACATGCACTTTTCTCCTTTCTCTCTTATTCAGTTCAACAATACCTTTGTTTTAGCCACTCTTGAGACGATTTCTGGATACAAACTGTTTTCACTTCTCAGAAATAAGTCTTTATGCTTCACCTGCTAAGATATTTCAGGTACCTTCCCTCTACCTTTGCAGATACTCATTATAGTTTTTAAATCATAACATGTGGTTAAGTCTCAGATTAATAACAGAAAACCATAGATGCACAAAAAAATAAAAAGCAGTTTCTATCACCACCTTCAAACTATACCACTGTATTTAGCACTTTTACTCCCAATGGCATACTTCTAGTACATTGCAGGATTAAACCCACAAGAGTCATATTCAAACACTGATGAACTTGAAGCCAAAAGAAAATTAATGGAAATATTCTGACCAACATCAGAGGAACCATTATTCCACCCAGAAGAACTGAAAATGCACTTACCAGAAGTAATGATGAGTGTTTACACATCAGGCAGCTTATTAATCATCAGATTCCATTTGTATCTGTTTCAATCTTTCCTCTTTTTGTTGATTCCTGAACTTTTTCTACTCTTGATCTTTTCATACCCCTGTATTTAAATTATATTTTATTTTTCATCTGCTTTGATCTTTACAATAATACCTCAGTTTCGTTATAACAAGTATCTTATCATATGCCTGATTCTATTTCACATACCTTGTATTTTTGCCTAGGACAAATACTAAGAGTTTAGTTTGTATAATATAAATTTGAAGTAAAATGTGGTCAAAGTATCCATGAATTTAGGTCTTGAGAAAATTCTGCTCTTTCACCTACAATTTTTTTTTTTTTTCAAAGAAGTACTTGTCATTATTTACACTTATGGGTAGGAAGCAAGATTTTATGCTTTGCTGCTCAGATAGAAAATGTTGAAATTAGGAAAAAATATGTGATTTCTTGCAGAAAAGTCAATTGCTTTTCCTAGTATGTTCTGAGTTAATTTTATGGCCTTAGTTTCTCCTCCTAAATTCCCATACATTTATTTTTTAAAAATTACCTAAGCCTGCTAGGTTTAAGCTATAGGATTCAACTCTTTGTCCTGCAGACTTCCATTCATTTCTGATATGCCTGAGATAAATCATTCTTTGATTTGGGAAAACTTATCTGTAGCTTTTTTTTTTTCTCATCTAAAATTCTTCTCTACATCACAGATGTGGTTTTGGGATCAAATTCATTAATGACATGCTTAGTTTCTATGTTGACTGGAACAATTAACTTCTTAGATTGACACACTTTTTTATTACAGTATGTTTACAGGTTACAGCTTATAACAACTAATGTTGATTAACAACTGAGACATAAGTATTTCAAAAAGACCTAATAATACAATTAGTTTGCAGCACCACTTCTAATACAATTCCTGATGGTTTTCAATGGGCTACAAAACTAACGTGACTATAAATCAGCATCTGACCAAAACGTAATTAAAATAAACTTCTTTCTAATCAAACCCATAACATTATTTTTAAACACATTGTGCTAAACATCTCCTAGCATTTTTTTCTGTCTTTAATTTAAAGATCACAGTCTTCAATAGTTTGTTATTATTAGTATACTGTAGTTCAACTATTATCAATAGAGAGGCATGAGGGAAATGGAGAAGGAAAGTATTCTTCTCAAACCAGAGAAAAAATATTTGAAAGCGTATTAGAAATATCACACCACTCTAAAAATTTCTGTGTGATCAGCAAAAAGCTCTTATTCAAAAAAATTAGAGTAGTTTTTCTCACCACAATTTTTTAACTAGTTTGATTGCTTAGAACATTTGGTAAATTGCAATGTTTTTCCATTAAAGGTCATAATATTTTATAAATTCATATTTTGTTCTTTTTTTACTTCTTTACAAACACTCTTCTCCAATTTACCTATTGTAGATTTTCTTGACATGAAAATAAAACATTAAACACTTTCAAACTTCTCCAGGGAAAGCTTTGCTCTACTTGAGCTTAGGCTTGTTATCCATCAATCACTCAATCAACCTTTATTTTATGTACAGTAACACATTGGAAAATAAATCTCAAAGTGCCATGCATAATAGCTGTTAGTTAACAAGAGAAAGCTAACCTCAGCTGATGAATTTTCACTTTTGTTTTACGTCTACAAAACGAGTTTCTAATAACCTCAGGGACTAAGTTTTATTGCTGCAGGGCATACGCTTGAAGTCTTAACCTCTGTGTTTTGTGCTGCTGCATTCATGATCACTATGGAATAAAATGAACTTGGGTTTAAAGTAAAATAATAGCATCCATGGCTGAATTTTTATGCTATATAACAGAAGAGTGACTAATTACATTTTTGGGGCTTAAGAACTTACTACGGCCACTGGCTAGGCAAACTGTTATAAGCACATCAAAGCTATGTTACTGAATCAGTATCCACACAGCAAAAATTAGTTGTAAATACATTCTTTGCAGCTAACACACAGATGAGGAATATACCTGAGGGAGGCTGCAACATTCTTATGCAAAATTGAAATTGTCCTGCTAGCTAGATAATTGGTACATGGCAAACATTTCTCCTGACTCCACAAAATATCAAGAGACACCTGAAGAAGCTCCCTCTGGGACTTTCATCTGCTCTTTTCCATAAAAAAAAAAACATTTTGGTCAAACCAAATGGTGATAGTAATATGCCTAATATGCCCTATACTTAAAGCATTGTACTGATAACAATAAAGCGTAAAGTCCCACACATACTTTTTTCATCTTTTTCAGCATAATATAGAATTTCTGACTAATGTATAGACAGAAGCCAGTGGATACAAAATGGCAAATGCACCTGAAAAGCTTGATGAGTGTCTGAGAGCTTAAAATTTTCTCCTGAAGTGTACACATTCTATATTGTTTGTTAGAAGGAAAGAAGCAGCAGCAAAGTAACCATAATCACTGTAATGTAAATAGACATTATCTTTGTTGCCCTTCTCTGAACACCCTCCAGTACCTCATTGTCCCTCTGGTAGTGAGGGCCACAAAACTGAACAGAGTATTAGAGGTCCAGCCTCAACATTGCTGAGTACAGGATAACAATCACTTCCCTAGTCCTGCTGGCCACACTATTTTTGATACAAGTCAGGGTGTTATTGGCTGCACTACTGGCTTATATTCAGCTGGATGTTGACCAGCACCTCCAGGTCTCTTACTGCTGGCCAGCTTGCCAGCCAATCTTCCTCAAGCCTGTATCACTGCATGGGGTTGTCGTGATTCAAATGCGGAACCTGGCACTTGACCTTGTTGAACATCATACCGTTGATCCAGCTTGCCACATCCCCCTGTAGAGCCTTGTTACCATCCAGAAGATCAAGACTCACATCCAACTTGGTGTTGTCTGCAAACTTACTGAGGGTGCACTTGATTCCCTCATTCAGATGATTGGTACAGACATTAAACAGAACTGGCCCCAGTACTGAGCTCTGGATAAAACCACTTGTGTCTGGCCATCAACTGGTTTGAACTCCATTCCCCCCCACTCTTTGGGCCCAGCTCTCCAGCCAGTTTTTTACCAAGTGAAGAGTACACTCACCCAGACCATAAGCAACCCGTTAGTCCAGGAGAATGCTCTTGGAAAAGGGGTCAAAGGCTTTACTAAATTTCAGATAAACATAATTCACAGCCTTTCCCTCATCCACCAAGCAGGTCACCTTGCCACATATGGTGACTGAGCCTCATTGCCTAGTTGTCCTGTACGTACTGTGTGGTGGTGCTCAAGATGATCTCCTCCTCAACATACTCTGGCACTGTGGTCAGACTGACAGGCTTTTAATTCCCCATATCCTCCTTGAAGAGAAAACCTTGAGAATATTTCCTCAAAAATTTAGATTAATAGTATAAAACTTAAAAAATATTTGGAGTGTTAGGAGACAAGCATAATGGCACAGAAAAAAGAAGGTTTATGTCTCAAAAGAGAATACAGAGTGTAGATCATAGAATCATAGAATAGTTAGAATTGGAAGGAACCTTAAAGATCATCTAGTTCCAACCCCCCTGCCATGGGCAGGGACACCTCCCACTAGAGCAGGTTGCTCAAAGCCCCATCCAGCCTGACCTTGAACACTTCCAGGGATGGGACATCCACAACTTCCCTGGGCAACCTGTTCCAGTGTCTCACTACCCTCGCAGTAAAGAATTTCATTCTGGTATCTAATCTAAATTTCCCTAATTCCAATTTAACTGTTAGCTAAAGCTATAGAGGTAATTTGACCTTCAGCCCTTTCAATGGCTAGTGAGTTTTGTGACACTGAAACTGCTTCTCCAAAGCTGGAACCTGAGTTCATAACTGAAAGATGGGAAAAAATTCTACTAATTTTCCTCAGAACAGCAATCTGGAGAAACAGACCTATCCATGGGAACACAGCACCTTTTGGAGGACATTTTTGTCTCCATATTTGCACATTTTTCCCCCATGGCAAAATATTACTATGCATTTACTGCAGCAATTTACTGAAAATTTGAATAAACATCACTAGGAACTGCATTTGTTTAAGGGTTTAGCTTTTCATAACACATATTCAGTCGTCAGAAAGAATCACTATGACAATACAAATTAATCTCCATATTTTTTAAAAAGCTATAATGCCTACTAGCACATGTCAATTAATAGTCAGAGAGCTTATAATAATTGGCACTTAACACTGTATTATGAATCAGGATGTTCGCTGTTAATGGAACATAATGGATTGTAATTCTGCACTTTAATATTACCTGCCAAAGCATGCCTCTCTCACCATCCTTTCTGTCTTTCCACTCAATTACATAATATTTGACAATGATAAGTAGACAAATGATAATACTTCACATGCTGTTTCATTAGTTTGGAAATGCAGTGGCTATGGGATATTTTTAGGGCTTTGCAGAAGTCCTATAGTCTTCACATAAATTATCAAGATATATTTTGCATTATTCCTAGCTGAATGCTTATTTTCATTATGAATTTTTACTCAGGGTAACAGTAGAAATATTCTGCACATACTGATTATTAAATATGTTGAGTGTAGCCACTAGATAAGTGATATTCACACAGGCGTTCTTGTCAATTCTCATACCAAATGCCGAGACATTTGGTTTTGTGTCTTCTGTTGTCAAAACTCTGGAACTCTACTCATGTGTAAATAAGCAATAGACACAAATCTTGAAAGCACTGGGACCAAGGTTAACTGATCACTGCTAATAATTGCTATTTCTTGTGTGATTGTTCTGGAGTTCGGACAAACAAATCTGCCCATAGGAACCATCGTACCTGATCCCTAAGGAAGAAGACATAATAAAGTAAGCGCCCAGCAAATAATTTAAAACAATCAGCTGAGTCTTTGTGCCTCTCATTTTCTCCAGAGGGTTAACTTAGGTCAGTTCTATATCAGGGAAAAAAAAGACAGAAGAAAAAAAGAATATTTGCACTTTTTGTAGCATAGACATACACTGTATTTGTTTAACTGTCTAGAGCAATAGCAGTGTTTCTTTTCAAGCCGATACTAATTAAAGTTTGAATCAAATTCTTTGCCATTCCTAGCAGTAAGTTTTAAAATATGTTTGCTCATTTGGTTTGAAAACAGTGAAAAAATTGGCTTCTTAGGTGATTTTTTTAATTCCTGTTGCACTGAAGTGCTAATATATTAAATAAAAAAAAGGCTCACTGCCATTCACTACTAATCTAGTTATGGAAGCTGTAATCTTGTTGCATGACAACATATAACAGATAAACAGAAATAAATTTATCTTTCTTCAGATAACTCATATGAATTATAAAGAAAAAAAAAACCACACCAAACCACAAAACCACACAGATACTAGAACAAGAACACATATTGTGTTCATGAAACTAGTGCAAAAAAAAATTCCTCCTCCCAAAATAATAACTAACATTAATTTAATTTGAAATAAAAACAGATACTGAAAAGTAAGTCTTATTACAAGCCAAGAGGGAAGGAAAACATTTGAAGTTTATGCATTGAATCTTAACCTCACAAAAAATAAAATTGTCTATACAGCTCATCAGAGCCAGTAAGATTATCCAAACACAGTTCCTATTTCTGAAGATGTCAGTTTTACTACTGAGTATTAAAATTGTCCGAGTCTTGCTTAAGTACTTGAAAGTACATTTATGCTGTGTAAACTGCAGGACACATCCTTTTATAGTGTCAAATTGAGAAAATAATTCACGTAATTAGAAACTGTTGTTACAGCTAGCTTCATCTGTTGAATACATGGTGCCAACAAATGGATAAAACATTGGAAGAAAGTGTTACACTTGTAACTTTTATCTTTTATGTTGAAAACTAAACTCTGGATAACATTGAGATGTAGATTCCTATATTTATATATTAATGTTCAGATAGTACATACTTACACCCATACAGACTGGATGAATGAAAAATAGGAATACTAGAGAAACACTATTATCCTCTTGGCATTTTTAATTTTGGTTTTATTTTCTAATTATTTAAAACCAAACCAAATGAACCAACCAACCAAACAAAAAGAAACCCCAAAACCAAAAAACACCAAAACGCAAACCAAACCCAAGTAGATAATCGTTTCCATTTAGCCATTCTGAGGTTGTTTAAATTCGGAACTGTAAGCAATGATATTTTTAAGTCAGCCATCCCTCAAGGTCCTAAGCATTAGAAATGATGTATGTGTATATCCTGGTTAACATGGTTGTCCATCACATCTCATACCCTGGAAGTATGCAATGGTTGATTTCCTTGTGCATTATGAAATGTGCTTGGAATTCTGTTTCTTAAAGTCAGTGTGCTTAATGAAATTATCATAGTTTGATTCGTTTTTGTGGTTCCTCTTATATTCCTCTGTGCGTTTGTGTCACAACAGAATAAAAGCATTTAACAGCAGACAACTGGCATAAGGATGTGTTATTTGCATACATCAACAGGGAGGCTCAGGGAGGTTGATGTCATATCACTTTCTAGGTATCTCTTGCTCCCTTTATTTCCAGAGCACCGCGTATGTTTTCAAATATAACAAAATCTCTAATTTTAAACATAACTCACTATTCTATTGTATTAAATGCAACACAAAATAATGTATAGTGTCTTGCTATGCAGCTACCATAAGAAGAATTAGAAATTAATTTTAAACTGTGTATGTGCATGCACATGTATGTATTTAAATAATGAATTAGATTAAGGGTGAAAACAAAGCTATCTGAGATTATTTGCTATTCTTTCAATGCTGAATATCTTCTTATTTATTGAATAATACAGTTAATTCTTTCAACTTTCTTCAAAAAAGACAAGCAACCTTTGAGGTTGTCAGAAAGTCAAATGTAAAACCCAAGTTTTATATTTTACAATAAATACTGATTTTATTTAAGTTGGTGGAAGAACTCCAATTCAGACCTCAGAATTGCTTATAAGAATAAATATGTCTAATTACAGGATACAAAATCACATTGTAAAAATACCTAGGATTACAATTAATTGTTTTTATTCCATGCGTGGTGTTATAAATATCCACTCATATGTTTTGTCTTTAGTTTATCCTTTGCTGAGTATAAGAACCAATCAATTTACTTACTATCAACCTTTCCATTATAGTTAAAACAGTGTCAAATGCCGCAATTTATTAGAAATATACTTTTTATCCCCAAGACAAAGCCTTGCTAAACAAATTAATGTGGCAGTGGTAGTTATAAGCATGAAAATTCCACAGAAGTTTTAGATACGTAAACACCTAAATATTTCCAAAAAAAGCCCGATGTTGCTCTCAGACAGTTGCCAAAATTTTTTAATGTTTTTTAGCTTTGCCTTTGTTATCCATTCACCAATTATCCCTTAATTTTTCCTTGATTTCTGCTTGTAAAGCCACATTAAAATCTAATTTTTTGCATGTTCAAAATAATGAATGAGTTCAATTTTTTTGTGCTTGTTTAGGCACCATGAATCTCATCTTTTCAAAATTGTTTTGAAAGGAAACAAATTTTATTCTTCTATTTAGTGACTGTAAACAGAGTTATGGATCCCTGAGTTATTGTGATGCTTTTGAAAATAGTAATTAGTATCTGCCCCTTTCTAGATCTACTGTGAAGAAGTGAGAACAGCAATAGGAGATCTGTCTAGGGAACACTACAATTAGTAAATTTTCTTAGCATAATAGCACAATAGATTAGAAATTATCAGGGACAGAAAAAATGCATTCCCTAGATTCTTAAAAAAATTAATATAAAGCTTAGGGGAACAGAAATGCTATCTTGTCCAAGCATGAATCATTATGAGAAAGATTAGGAAATAAACCTGTTTTTCCTAAAATATAATATGAATTTAAAAGGACTATTTCATTGAAGTGTACCAGAGAAATCTGATAGACTGACAAGTATTCAACTAAAAAAAAAATTAAATTTATTTGTCTTGGATTAAAAAAACCCCACAAAACCCCAAAGCCTTCTCAGACCAAATTGTGTACACAGAAACACAGAGGGATTTGTGTCAGAATCTAGAGAAAATAAAATAGCCAAGAAACAAAGTCCATTGTTTCTTTGTCATGTGTATCCATGAAAGTCTACAGTTTTAAGAGAACTGGGCAAGAATATCAACAATTTTAAAAGAATGTAGGCAGCATAGCAGTGAGTGTCTTATATGTTCTTCTTTGCTAAGGATTGGAGTCTGTTACAGGCTTATAAGTTCTTTATGCCTTTTTTCCAGAAGTTCCAAATAGACAGATCAAAATAGAAGCTATATTTTTAGATTAAAAAAAACAAACAGTGTATGATAAACCTAAATAAGATAAAACTCTCTTCCTCCTACTGTGCCAAAATGAAGGAAATGGTCAGACTGTTGAATCTGGGTGGCAGCAACTAGTGCATGAGGTAAGATACTACATCATATTTTTTGCCTTCTAGCTGATGCTACTGGATCAGTGCTAGTTAACAGATTAATGTAACCCGCTCAACTGTGTATTTTAAAAGCCAGAGAGCCACTCAGGCTCTCAAGCATGAGTCTTGCTTGGAAAGCAGTGCCTGAAAGCCTCTCCTTCCTAGCTGATATAATCCTCTGCTTGTCGGCGTTCTCCTATTTCTCTATACAACGTAGTTTCACCATAGGTGATGAAGTGTTGGATTCACTTTGCATTGGAATGAAGAAAACCTAATACTCACAGTCAAGCACTGCTTAAAGACAGTATAACCTCTCTCTCTTACCTCTTCCATTCATTTCCTTCTGTCACACAGTTTCCAAAAGTCCTCCTCTACTTGACAAATTTTAAAAAACAAAAATTAATAAACTGGACATAAGCTTGGTTAAAACCAGAACTACTAATAATGCAGTCTTAGATCATGACAAAGGAAAACAGACTATCGCATCAAAACAAATCCTTGCTGCAAACATACTGTTAGAAAACAGGATGCCATCAGTTACTGGGTGGTGTTTTCTTACATTTATTTTAACATGCTTTTTCATTATTTTCTAGTTACATTTATTACAAGTCCTTTGTTGTTTAGGTAAATTATTCATTACTTTGCTCATAGAACTTGTAATAATAACAGTGTTCCGAATTCAGACAAGTAAAATGTAAAAAATTATATTTTTGGGATGATCTGTGACTATTCTAACAACCCTGTCCAAAACCTCACTCACTTTGCAAGTTACATAATTATGTGTTTTATATCAAGACATGGGTAGTTCCTTTCATTTCAAGGGAACTTCAATGTTGCTTTGTTCTGTGTCCAGCACTATTCCTCCTTCATTCTCCACAGTCTGACTACCACCATCACGTTATCAGACATCTTGACAGTATAATTGAAAATGAGTATCAGTAAGAAGGATAATGTGTCAAGAAAAGCTGTATTTCATCTGAGTCTTTTTTTACAACCTTTCCTTTAAAAGGTCATACTTGTACAATCAGAAGGAACAAGCATGTTCATCTGTTTCAACAACCCTGGCAGATGTTTCTAAGCTCTTTTCTTGAAAACTGAAACTATTCCCTTGACCAATATAACCTTCAAAAACTTGTTTCCTTTTAAGATCAGTAGTAACATCATGTTTTTAATTTAAAACTTGTCTTCTCATGACCAGATGGCATGCAGAGATTAACATTACTTGCCAGTTTTTGATCAACAAAGATGTATGTAGAAAACCATCCTGAACGTAAGAGTTCTATAGATAATATAGTGTGTGATTTTTTTGTCTAAATTGATCTATTTGGTCAAGCTGTTTGAAGTAAGTTGTCTTATTTTATAAAAAAAAAGTATCTAAATCCAGGAAAGTTTTGTTGCTATTTCTTTTGTTTTCATTTAGAACTTCAGCAATAAAAATTTTCAGTATCACGGTGACCAACAGCAAGTTCCTACGTGTTTTTTTTTTCATCTCAGAAATAGTATGAAACCTGTATGTTCTTTTACTTGTCTTTTTCTCCAGAATGCTCATTCTCCCAATGAAGAATTTTTTTAGTGAATTTTAGAATTTCCGTTTTAATTTCAATGTTTTTGAATTTCCATTATTCAATTATATGAATTGTCACTATTGTAGTAATTTTTATTTATAATTTCTGCACCTCTCTTTTGTATAACTTTCTTTTCCAATGTTAGATGTTCATGTATATTCAAATTTATGATAACATGATTGGGTTTGTTTGTCATGAAAAGAAATGGTCACCTAACACAATAAATGCAAACTCTTCATATTAAAGTTAGCTTACATAATATATCAACTGTTTGCAGTGTCATAACTAAAGAAAATTATTTAAAGAAAATGAACTATCATAGAATCATAGAATGGTTTGGGCTGGAAGGGACTGTAAATATCATCAAGTTCCAACCCCCCTGCCATGGGCAGGGACACCTCCCACCAGACCAGGTTGCTCAAAGCCCCATCCAGCCTGACCTTGAACACTTCCAGGGATGGGGCATCCACAACTTCCCTGGGCAACCTGTTCCAGTGTCTCACCACCCTCTCTGTAAAGAATTTCATTCTAGTGTCTAATCTAGATCTCCCCTCTTCCAATTTAAAACTGTTGCACCTTGTCCTGTTGCTACACTTCCTCATAAAGAGTTCCTTGCCAGCTGTCCTATAGGCTCTCTTTAGATATTGAAAGGCTGTTATAAGGTCTCCCCGGAGCCTTCTCTTCTCGAGGCTGAACAACCCCAGCTCTCTCAGCCTGTCCTCGTAGGAATGGTTCTGAATCCCTCTCATCATCTTCGTGTCCCTCTGCTGGAACCATTCCAACAGATCCATGTCCTTCCTGTGTTGAGGACTACAAAGCTGAACACAGCACACTAGGTGGGGTTTCACAAGTGCAGAGTAGAGGGGCAGAATCATCTCCTGTGACCTCCTGGCCATGTTTCTCTTGATGCAGCCCAGGATGCAAATAAAAAACAGTTGACCCCAAATCCAGTGAAAGATGTTTAAATAATTGTTTACTAAATGTGGAAAACCAAAAAAGAATACTCTGGACATTCAATTTATATCCTGATTGACATTTGATATTGAATATCTTCTCTTCGGAGCCTTCTGCTTTCTGATGATATCTGTGACAACCTTCTGCAAATACTCCATGTTCCCTTTTTTATTTTTCAAGTTTTTTTTCTAATTACAATGTTATTGAAGAAAATTCATTGAAAATTATTTCTTTATATTCTACATATTTTCTTCAGTCTCCACTTAAAGGTAAATGTCAAAAATTTATTATCCTATAGGAAAGTTTAAGACAGAAAATAAGAACTAATAATGCATTCAAAAGAAGTATTAAAATTTTGGGGAAGAAAAGTTTTTCCTGTTTCATAATTATATAGATTCTCAGCGAAACTGAACTTTACTTGCCTACTACAGAAGATTCCATCTGGATTTCCTTGGATCCTTTATGATCCAGCTAGGCAGGTATTATTAATATACATGTTTTGTCACCTGTTTCTCTCCTACTCTGTTGTATATGCTATGCTATCTGCCAGCTTTCTTCTAGGTGTTATTCTTCCAGCATAAAAAAAATATGCCAAATTCTGTCACTGTTTCATTTTCCTCCCAAACTATATAACTTTCTCTTTGTAACTCTTTTCATTATGGCTCTTCAATAGCATAAAAGAAGTATAGTTTACTGATACTGTTGCTTTACAATGAAAAGCACCTTCTATACTTAACCAGGTCTGTATACTGCACATTTAATGCTTTTGCCAACTGTTAAAGCAAAACATTGCCAGCTGTGGAAAAAAAAACCTCAAAGGTGGCAGCAGTAATTATATGAGAAGGTTACGTGAGACATATGAAGAAGGTAGAAATTATTTTATTTTTGGTGTTTCCTATATCATTTTAAAAAATCAGAGAATTGAAAGGGAATCATCTATCACATTGCAAGAAACAGCTGTCAGAGAGTATATGAAGAAAGAAGTATAATATTGATAATGGAAAAGCAGCAAACAGTTGAGCTTTATAATAACTATGACCTAACAATGAGCTGCATAGATACTGAATTTTCTAACTCTCTGACAGCTCATAACTGTAATGTTTTCTCCAGCTAATCATAGGGATCCAGCTGCTCAGGGCTCTTAGCAGGGTGAATATTTTTATTCGGAATGACAGTAGCCTTGCAATAAAGGAAAGAAAGGAAGGTGAGACAAGGGTCTAATTTGGTAATGGTTAGTGGTAGTAATGGCCACTAGGAATAAGACTCATTATCAAATCTCAGTACAGAAAACATAGAGAAGGCCTCTGATATGAAGAAAACACTTACGGATTACTGAATTACTATCTAGTTACTGACAAGTAATAAAAGTTCTATAGCATTTTAAGAGATTAAGACTTTTGTTAATAAAAGAATAAAATTCAAACCCACTGATTTTCAGAAATAGAAAAGTGACCTGGATAATCACTATCTTGTAATGATTGAGTTAAATTGGAGAACAAAGTATTGAAAGGCAAACAAGCATGAGGTTATTGACATAGTCATAAATTTATTTGGTTACATTTTAGACATTTCAGTGTGCATGTGAAGAAAGTAATGCCTTCTCTCTGCAAAGAGAAGATGAGCTAAGGAAGCTTCTGTCTGCATTGTCACATGCTGTATTGGCATTTCAGTAACATAACAGATCCAACTGTCCTCTGTCCTTGAAGCGTGAGAGAGTCTAACAAATACAATATGTTAAAAGAAATAGGCAAGGATGTTTGACTTCATATCATGTTGCTTTCCCAATTAACTGAACCAGAAAATGGAAAACCATTCCACAACCATGACAGTTGTCTCACTCCTATCTCAGCTGTGGCAGGTGAAGAATAAGAAGGGATGAAACTAATTAAGGAGAAATCAAAACATCTATGAAACTTCATTAAATGAGTAGTAGGAGACTGGAAGAGCACAGAGACAGTGAAGAAAGCTTTTAATATATATCTTTTCTTTTTGTTGCCTAGAAGAGATCTTTTCCTTGGTCATGATGCTCGTGTTACCTAAAGCATAGAAGAAATTTGATGTAGTAGAGGAACCAAAGGATAAACTGATCTCTATGCTAATTTCTCCCACATAAAACCAGAAATGATTCCATGATTCTGTCTTTCAAACAGGCATATATAAGCTGTTTAAAAAGGAGATCTTTCCAGCAGATAGACTGGAGCTCTAATGGCTTTTGAGATATATGAGGAGCTCTGGTGCTGGAATGAAAAAATGTCTTGATTGATTAAAACATTTAAAAAATTGTTGCAGATGACAGTTTTATTTGAACTCAGAGTAGACTGGAGCTGATCAGTTTATCTTTCCACTCCTAACTACTCTGGTTTTTATATATCCATATCAATGGCAACAATTCTGAAATTGTTCTTCTTGGTTTAATGAAAAAAAAAACAAACCTCTGATTAACAAAAATAAACTAAACACTCAGAAGTGCTTTGTGGGTAATTGGGTTGATCTTGGAAGTCCCATTACCAAGTAAGAAAGATTCATTAGAATAAAATGTTGATTACCTTAGTCATTGTGGTGGGTTGATCCTGACTAGACAGTAGGTGCCCACCAAAGCCACTCTATCACTCCAATCTTCAGCCAGACAGGGGAAGAGAAAATATAATGAAAGACTCATGAGTCAAGATAAAGACAGGGAAATTACTCACCAAGTACCATCATGGACAAACCAGACTTAATATTGGGAAAATTAATTTAATTTATTATCAATTCAATCAGAATAGGGTAATGTGAATAAAAACTAAGTCTTAAAACACTTTCCCCCTGTCCCTCCCTTATTACTGAGCTCAGTTTCACTCCTGATTTTCTCTACCTCCTTCACAGGAGGATAGGGAATGGGAGTTGCAGTCAGTTCATCACTTGTTGTCTCTGCTCCTCCTTCTTCCTCAGCGGGAGGACTTCTCACTCTCTTCCCCTGCTCCACTCTCCCCTGCTCCACTCTCCCATAGGAGACAGTCCTCCATAAACTTCTCCAATGTGAGCCTTCCATATGGTGTAGTCCTATAGGACCCCACACAGGATCACAAGTACTGCCATAAAACCTGCTCCAGTGTGGGCTCCTCTTTTCACAGCACCACAGGTCCTGGCATTCACCTGCTTCAGCATGGGTTCTCCATGGGGTCACAGGCTCCTTTGGGTATCTACCTGCTCTAGTGTGGGATTGTTCTAAGGCTGCAGGTGGATGGATATCTGTTCTACGGGTAACCTCCATGGGCTGCAGGGGGTCAGCCTGCCTCACCATTGTCTTCACCATGGGCTGCAGGGGAATCTCTGCTCTTGTGCCTGGAGCACCTCCTCCTCCTCCTACTTCATTGATGTTGGTGTCTGCAGAATTGTTTCTCCCTGATTGCTGTTGGGCAATTTAAGGTTTCTTTCCTTAAATAACACAGAGGTGCTACCACCACCACTGATTGTCTTGGCCTTGGCCAGTGGCAGGTCCATTTTGGAAACAGCTGGCATTGGCTCTACCAGAAAACAGGGAAGTTCTTAGCAGTTTCTCACAGAAGCCACTCCAGTAGCCTCCCCAATAGCAAAACCTTACCACACAAAGCCAATGCAGTCGTTCCTCACAATTTGGTTTTTTTTCTGACCTAATAAACTATAGACTAATTCCACAGAGAAACATATCCAGTCATCAGTTTAGTTGGCCTAGAAAATCCTGTCATTGCATTGTGAGTTTCTCTTGTGAATGCTGGGGCCCTGTATTATGCAGAAATTCACAACTGATAAGCAGAAATAGTCTTTTTGTTGCTTTAAAGAAGTTTATGAATATGATTCATGTATAAAACACTTGGCTCAGGGATTTAAATGTTCCTAATTCATTATAAGCCAAATCCTTCTGTGGAAAACTTGCACCCATTCACCTATAATATCCTGAAGTATAATGACATGTCTTTCTCATAATGGAGATTTAAATCTTCAAAATAGCTATGTCATAGCAAAATGGTCTATCCACAGCTGGTGCAGTCTGGGTTTTGTAGAGATTTGAAGTGATAGAAGATTTTTTTCCCCAACTCTGTCCTTTCTGCTGCTTGGGTCGGAATGTTTTTATGATAGTGCTGACATAGCTGGGAATGCTGTCCATCAAGGAGAACAAAATACATACAACCTGTAAAGCTATAGTTCTAGCTCTGCCAAAGGGTCCTTAATTTTCAGTCTCCTCAATGAGCTTTTAAACAGGAAATCCAGCACAGTATGCCAAAAATAGAAATGAGCAGTTCTTGTTATTTGTTTTTCACCCGAAAGATGTTAAGCATTCTTAGCTATTTTTGGCATCTCTGCTGTTTCTATTTCATTCCAGAAATTACAAGCAAGAAAATATCCCATACTAAGATTAAATATAACAATAAATCTGTTCCAACTGCATAAACCAGTTTTCCTTCAGGATTTATTTATTTATTTATTATTTCTCTTTATCAATAAGCAGCATCTGTCCCCTCAAATTTCCTCACTGCAGTGCTGCCTCGACACACTAAATATAATTTTCAGTGCCTCTGAACACAATAGAAGCAGCTTTTAAGCAACAACTGTAGGGGATATTGGGATCTACAGACCTCAAACAAGCCTGTCAGCGGCTGGTGTTTTACAGAGTTCCTGCCACTTAGGTTTTACTATGTCATCAGAAAAGGCTTTCCTCCCTGTGGAGAAAAGGTTCTTTGATAAGAATCAGAATTCAGGAGTGAAATAGGAGAAGTAGAAACTGAATACTAAAAAAGTGTCTTAAGCCAGCTTTTTCTCGATCATTTATATGAATGATACTATTGGAAAAGTTGAATCACAGTAGCTGTAATACTAGTGTATATAAGGGCAACAAACCAAACACTTAGTTCTTCTAAGTGTTTGTGAAAGACTCCAAAGACCAAGGTATTGGAGTTCTTGTCTCACAAAATTTCTTCTTCGCTATTTTATATGTTCATATTTCAGATTATCCTGAAATGATGAATCATAGATTGGAATTCCCTACTTTTTAGGAATGTTATTTGAAAGGGTAGGTGCAAAGTGTTGTCAGTGTTATCAGTACCAACTGACACAAGGAAGGTAGTTATTTTTCAGTGGTAAGAAATACTTATTTTAGGAAGCAGTAACAGTCATTTGCTCACTAGGATGGCTCATAATGTAGTTTTCTGCACCTTGGAACAGCAAATGCTAATATTATGACAAGAAAAGTAATTTTGAATTCATACTATGTACAGGATCACAGGAAAAAAAACTGAAAAAATCAATATTGCATTGCCCAACGGTACCGATGAATACGTTATATCTGCTAGAGGTAGGTGAAAAAAAATAAAAAAGAGATTTTACAGAGTAACATCAGTGCTTATTAGTTTACCTGATTTAATTTCTGGGTCTGAGAACATGACTATGTGCAGGAGTGAGATACCCGAAAACATGTGGGGAAAAAAGAATATAATGGAAAAGTAAGCCAAAATAGATTTTCAAAGTTAAGTTAATAAGGCTTTGAAACTTCAAATAGAAAAAAGGAAAACAGAAAAGGCCAAAGAAATTTTCCTTTTAGTCGGTGAAATAGGTAAATAACTTGAATACATTAAGGCAGTAAGTATACTACTCATCACTGAAAACCTAGCATGAACATAATGCAACATTTAAACAGCTAGTACTTAAACATTTAAATCCAGTATAAAGCAAACTGCTGCCAGCAGTAATTTAGAGTCAATTTACTGCATATTTCTTTGTCCACTTTAACTTGTAAAATATAGGAAAAGAATGTTCATATTTAATATTAAAATGTGTGAGGAGAGTATGGTTGTAATGTGAATTTTGAAAAGCTCATACTTGTTTTAGGTCATAACAAATTATTTTATATTTTCAATAAAAATAAGCTACAGATATTTTTTTTCTATTTTTACTATGGTTTACTATGTTTTGGAGCCTGGACCAAAAAAATTGTGGTTTGGTGACTAAAACAGTAATTTCATAGCAGATAAAGATCTATGTTACGAACAATGAAAAAAAAAAAAAGTGCTATTTACCAATTTAACTACTTTTGAACTTGAAAGATACTTTATGTGAAAATTCAAATTATGAGTCTTTACATTCGGCTCTACTCTACTATGCAGCTATAAATATAGCTCCTCTTTCCACTATAATTGGGCCTAGGAATCCAAAACAATGTCTCAGCATTCCGAAGGTCCAAATTTGTTAGGTGCATGTAGACTACACTGCACATATGCAGGGTATCTTTGGGTTTTCCTCAGGACCAAATAACTATTTTTATTCAAAGACACAACTGGAAGTACATCTTCTTTATATTATTGTTATATATAATTTACTTATATTACTGTATCTTATTTATTTGAGATAAATCATTAAGCATATAGGTAAGAGTTCTGGGTTGTAGACCATCTAATGAAAGAATTTAGAACTAGACTACCAGTCGCCTCAGAAAAAGTTTACCATACCTGATCAAGGCTGTCCCAGAGCATCCTTCCCTACTCTCTTGAGGCTGCAATGTTTGACAATAAAATGTAGGAACTGTGATGGCAGAAATAACAGAAAGCTAGAGACAGCGGTAATACAAGAATCTTCTTTTTGTTCCAAGGACTGTTTCCTTTATCTCTATGACTATTTTGTGTCTAATAAGTAAAGCAATCTCTAGAACAGAGATTAGCATGCAGCATATTTACTGTATATTCCATTTCTTTATACAATTATGTACATAGTCAGTTTCATTTTCAGCTAGGTAGGATTCATACATGTTAATGTAGAAATGTTCCTGAGGGAGCTGGGGTTGTTCAGTCTGGGGAAGAGGAGACCTTATCACTCTCTACAGCTACCTGAAGGGAGGCTGTAAAGAGGTGGGGGTCAGTCTCTTCTCCCAAGTCACAGATGATAGGACAAGGGGTAATGGATTCGAGTTGCACCAGGGGGAGGTTCAGGTTAGATATTAGGAACTATTTCTTTACTGAAAGGGTTGTCAGGCATTGGAATGGGCTGCCCAGGGAGATAGTTGAGGCACCATCCCTGGAGGTATTCAAGAGACAAGTTGACATGGTACTTGGGGATATGGATTAGTGTTGGGTTGGTGTTGTTTTGGGTGTGCTGTGGGGTTTGTGTGAATATTTTTTTTTAATTTTTTTTTTCATTGTTTGGACTAGATGATCTGAAAAGGTCCTTTCCAATCTAGGTGATTCTGTGATTCTGTGAAATTTGTTTTGCAATTCTACTGTCAAACAAGTCAGTATATTTGGTCAATGGAAAGAAGTAGATACTTCTAAGACTCTGAACCCAAAGAAGACATATAAGACATGTCAAACTAACCCTTCAGGTGCCCATTTGTAACTCCACTTACTAAATAGGGATTCTAGATGATTAGCCACATCCATCTGTCTATGACTAAATAACTTCTAAAATTAGGTGAGATGCAATCCACCCCTTTGAACCTGTTTTGCTCATCATTGGTGTGATGATGTGAACAGATATTCTGATTTCAGGCTCAACTCTAATTGTTGGTTTTATAAAGAGGTAGGTTTCAACCTCACTTATCTGGAAAACAACAACAAAAAGAAACACCCAAATTTCAGGCATCAACTATGTAAGGATTGAGCATCAAAAATCAGGAAGAGCGATGTAAGCCATATTTTTTTTTTTTAAAAGAAAAGTCAGGAACTGTCTGGGTCACAGGAGTCTCCTCATTGCCCTGTATACAGTGACTAACCACAAACGTATGTGCATATTGTAGACTAACTTTAAACAAATTCCTGCACAGTACACAGAAGTTTTATTCAGTCTCAATTTCATGTGTTTGGTTTTTTTTTTTTTAATTTTTTTTTCTGCTCTCTCATCAAATGCCTTCTTGAACAGTAGAGAAACTAGAAATCTGTCTCTCAAGGCAGTTACCACTTTGGAGACCATACAAGTAAAATGTATAAACTACAGGGCTGTTTTCTAGGATTAGATCATTGACTTTCAGCATTTTTCAAGTGTCTGTTGATTTAGTCAATCTGCAGTTAATTTATTGTGGAAAATATTGGAAAACCTGAGGAAGCAAACATGCTGTTCATATTCTATTTTTCCACTTTCCATATTTATTTAAATATGAAAATATAGGTCACAAAGTTCAATACTTTAATGAAAACAGAGATTTGCACTTCAGGAGTTTTGTGAAAGTCATATACTTTCACAATATACAATATACACATATACAATATACTAAATAAATACTAAATAAAAAGAAATTATAAACCATATAAGGGAAACATGAAAGAAAAAATATCCAGACATTTAATAATTTGTTTCTATATCATTAAACCTTAGTAATAACTTTGTAGATTATTGGAGTCTTGACTAGATAAACACTAGAACTTTACAGATTGAAAAAAACCTTCACAAACAAACTCTCTTCAGTCTTTGGATGGCTGGAGTAATAGAACTGTGAAAGTGCGGAATGAAGTGATAATGAAACATAGCTTGAAAGCTTTGGCTCTTCTCAGGATCAAGAAAACTTCTAAACCACACTGAAACTATATACTTAATTAGTCAATAACTGTTATTAAAATAACAAAGTGGTAATTTTATTGTTACCTAAAAACATTTTACATCCTGATATGCATTAAACAGGCAATGGACTTACCTCATCACTCTCTACAACGACCTATAAGGAGGTTGTAGAGAGGTGGGTGTTGGCCTCTTCTCCCAAGTGAATAATGACAGGACCAGAGAAAATGGTCTGAAGTTGCTGCAGGGGAAGTTTAGATTAAATATTAGGAAGAATTACTTTACTGAGAGAGTGGTCAGGCACTGGAACGACCTGCCCGGTGAGGTGGTGGAGTCACCATCCTTAGAGGCATTTAAGAAACATGTCGACATGGCACTTCAGGGCATGCTCTAATGCTCAAGATTTTTGTCTGTTTGGTTTTTGTCTGTCTGTGGATCAGTGTGGGGTGTGTGCATGTGTTGTTTTTTTGTTTGTTTGGTTTTGTTGTTGTTTTTTCTGTGGTTGGACTCTATGATCTCAAAGGTCCCTTCCAACCATGAATACTCTGTGATTCTGTGAAATTAATGTAGGGTCTTGCAATGAAATTAAATCAGACTGGTCTTAAACCAGTCTCACTCTAAATCACTCATATATGAAATGAGAATATTTGCCCTTAGCCATGTGGGCATTTCTATCTAAAGATATTTAAATTTGTCCAGTGATTTCTTTTCCTGCTGGAACATTTCTATATATAATGAATCATTGATAAGAAATGTTTCCAGTGCAAAAGTGATTTAAATTAATGAGTTGTCTTTTCCTGAGGATTTGCTTTCTATCTAGTTGAGAAGACATCCTACAGGAATTGTTTGTATTTTAGTTGTATTATGTATTGTATTAATGAGACAATTGGCAGCTTGTCAGATGACATGGACCTGAATACTGGAATATATTGATTTAATCATAGAGAAGCTACTAAGCACTAGCTAAAATATCTTCAGGTGGACTAAAAGGCACTGTGCCTCACTGGATCTGAATGTGCCGAATCAGAAAACCCTGAAAACTGAAATGCTTCAAAAGTCTTCAGTAGTTTGCCATTCTGAGACCATAGAAGGAACATGAGGAATCTTGTGAAAACCTAATGTTATTGGGGTAATTTTTCCTCTATCATTTAGTGTCTGTACTTGGAGACAGGTTTTAGATTACTCAGAATTCTGTCTCTAATGTGGTATTACGTAGTAAAAAATCAGGCCACTTTGAGTTGGTGCCAGTCTAGATACTAAAAGTAGACACTATCATGCTTAGCTCATGCTTAAGCTCATCCAAAACCTCTGGTCTAAATCCCAAAGACCTATGAATGTTGCTAAAAGAAAGGGGAAAAAAAAACCCACCAAAGCCACTGACCCAGAACTCATCAAGCGTATTAGTACAGGTTCCTTAGCAGTATTGCACTAAGTAACGATCATCAGACATCAATACAGAGCTAATCATCATGCAGTTAATATGAAGTATGTATACTGAGTTGAGTGACACAGAACTAACTTTTATTCTAATGCTGGGGAAAACTGCACTTTTAGAAGACTCTCGTGTATGAATTCATGAAAATATTTACTTTATTACTAGGCTCTGAGGGATTCAAGGTCCTAGTGGTTCTGAGCCTTGCCAGGTGCAGGGATGAGGAGGAGCAAGGCCTGGGCATTTGTCCCAGGCTGGCCAACAGGATTACTTCATAACATGAAAGTCACACTCAATATAAATTAAAAAATTTTGCTGCGTAGCTCTCTCTTCCTTGATGGCGGTGGTCCAGACAACTCCTTGACCTGGTGCCAGACTCCTGAGTTCTTCTTTTCCTCCCAAAGCTGTTGTATTTGTAGTGTCCAACATTTGTTGTCCCTGCTGGGAGTGCACAGCCTACTGATATAATTGGCTGAATATAATTCTTGTATATTTTATATCAGCATTGGGATTAATACTGTTTCTTTAGTATTATTGTTAATTATTTAGTCTTGAACTAATAATTCTATTTATATTTCAACTCTTGTTTTTCTTTGTGTTCCCCAATTCCCCTTTCCAGGAGGAGACGGATCATTGGGTAATAGAATAATTGTCTAAACAATAAAATTATTATCAGTTTTCTCAAACCATAACAGTGTGCCTTTTCAAAATGGTACATACAGCAATTACTTAGCAATGAAGTACCATTGAAAATTTCAGAACTTTGGGTGATTTCTAAGATACAGTGACATTCTTGGCAATTGGTGGAACAGCATGACATTTAAATCTAAATTCTTAAGATTCTTAATTTTGAAATTCTTAAATGTTTTAGGAAATTGCAATAGATGTCTAGTTTATTAAGCTAAATCTTGAAAAAGTTTCAGATATAGAAATGCAAAAAAGTGAAAATTTTGTTGCACCTGCAACAAGAGAGCTTTAGTATAAAGAGTGTCAGAGAAATTCAGTGTCAAAAGACCACCCCTCTAAACAGAGCTCTTATTTTAGCATTTTCTGCTGATAAAAAGCTGCTTTATTATAGATAGAGTAAACAGATGCCTTGCTATGCCTATGCAAAAAGCAAGCCTATGTCACCTTGCTTTTGGGCAGAATGGATCTAATATAGCTTATTTTCTATTCTTTACAAAGTAAGCCAGGCTGGTTTTGTTCTGTGTCACTTTTAGCTGTTGAAGTTAAGAGTGTCGTTTTTTTTTCTTTGTTGGTTTTTGGTTTGGGTTGGGGGTTTTTGGGTTGTTTTGTTTTGTTTTGTTTTTCCTGAAATTCCTTGCATGGCATTATTTAACTAGATACTTTTTCTCTTAATTTTTTTTTGCCTGTGTTAGGCTTAAAGCCTTAGCTTATAATATTATT
Organism: Scolopax mira; assembly: GCA_004320125.1. NCBI lineage: Eukaryota > Metazoa > Chordata > Aves > Charadriiformes > Scolopacidae > Scolopax > Scolopax mira. Next base: position 56,890 of record BJBW01001049.1, on the reverse strand, counting down.
TATAAAATTTATAAATATTTATAAAATATTTATAAAAATATTATTTACAAAAATAAAAATAAAAATGAAATTAGCATAATAAAATCCTCTCTAGCATTGCCTAAACATCTTTCCAAGTTGTTCTTGAGATCAGGAAAAGTCATCTTTGTCTAAGTTACAGAGTGCTGAATAAATGACTTGGACTTTGAGATATTGCTATTCTCTCTCTAGCAACAGCTGGTTACTCCTCCCTGGACCAGCTTCATTCACTTTTGCATACTTTGAAAACAGAAGAACTTTAGAAGAGCACTGGAGTCAGTGTCAGTCATTGCAGTGGGGTAATGGCACACTGTCAAGTACCTTAGCTCCTCTCATGTCCTTCTGTCAATAGAACCCAGCTTAGTTCTGTCATCCACATGTTTTGTATATTAATCTTCTCAGGTTTTTCTTCCTGTAACAAAAGCTTTTGTAATTCTGGGAATGATTTAATCAGAAAGCTTCCCCTATGATCAATATGGACAAAACAATACTAGTTTGACTACTTCCATCTTATACATTCCTTCAAGATCATCCAAACAGCTGTTGAATACTGGAAAACTCCCAAGCAACCTCAGCCCAGGTTCTCAGGTAGGCAACAGGCACAAGAGTGCACAATGTACAAGAGTGGTCTGTGACAGAGTTCTCATTACGTTAGGTATCCTGAACAGAAAAAAAACACAGCTGTAGTGATGGCTAATTAAATCTTCAGTAATCTCAAAATGTCCTTTAACACTTTTATACATCCTACATGTTCAGTTCATGCTAAATATTCAACCTTTTGTATAAAAAAATATTTTATAGATAAATAAGAATATATGTTCACAAATATAAAAAAATGTATTTTACATGTTATCATTGGACAATATCAGAGCTCTATGACGTGTATCTTGAATACTCCTTTTGATGCAGTATGGATTTTCTGCTCAATAGCCTGTTATCTAGCTGCCAGTAAATCACAAAGTCCTAATTAAGTTATACAGTTAAAATATTCTTTAGACCTGTATAATGTTCCTTAATTCTGCATACAAACTAGTAGCAAATAAAAAATCACCACTGAATTCCCAGAAACCAGTGTGTGTCTTGCTGCACTGAATTTCACTGTATTTTAGTAGTGTTTAATTTTAAGGATCCATGTGTAAATTTTGCTGTCTATGTGATTTCACTGAGTGGGAATATTCATTGGTTACATTGTAGATGTTCCCAAATAAAGGCTCCATGAGCTTCATCCTTTTCAAATAGAGTCACTGAATTTCACTGAATTTCACTGATTTTTTTAGAGTTGGAAGGGACCATAGAGATCATCTAGTCCAACTACCCTGCTGAAGCAGGATTGCCTAAAGCTAGAGCATGTTACCCAGGACTGCATCCAGGCGGGTCTTGAAAATCTCCAAAGAAGGGGACTCCACGACTTCCCTGGGCAACCTGTTCCAGGGCTCCATCAACCTCACTGTGAAGTAGTTTTTAAGTTTTTACTCATATTTGAGTGGAACCTCCTATGTTCCAACTTCCGCCCATTGCCCCTTGTCCTCTCACTGGCAACCACTGAAAAGAGTCTGTCTCCCTCCTCCTTCAATCCACCCATTAGATACTTGTATGCATTAATAAGGTCGCCCCTCAGCCTTCTCTTCTCCAGGCAGAAGAGTCCCAGCTCTCTCAGCCTTTCTCCATAAGGGAGATGCTCCAATCCTTGAATCATCTTTGTTACCCTTCGATGGACTCTTTCCAGTAGCTCCCTGTCCCTCTTGAACTGGGGAGCCCAGAACTGGATGCAGTATTCCTGTTGTGGCCTCACCAGTGCTGAGTAGAGGGTGAGAATGACTTCCCTCGACCTACTAGCCATGCGCTTCCCTATGCAGCCCAGGATTCTGTTGGCCTTCCTGGCCACAAGAGCACGCTGCTTGCTCATTGTCATTTTGCTGTCTACCAGGATCCCCAGATCTTTCTCTTCGGAGCTCATCTCCAGCATGTCCACTCCTATCCTGTATTGGTGCCTGACCTTCTTCCCCATGTACAGGACCCTACACTTTTCCCTGTTGAACCTCATGAGGTTCTTCCCTGCCCAGCTCTACAGCCTGTCCAGGTCTCACTGGATGACAGCACAGCCCTCTGGGGTGTCAGCCACCCCTCTCAGTTTGGTATCATCACCAAACTTGATGAGGATACACTCTGTCCCCTCGTCCATGTCACTGATGAATATGTTGAGTAGGACTGGACTGAGTATTGATCCCTGGGGGACACCACTGGTTACAGGCCTCCAGCTTGAAACTGCTCCATTAATCATTACCCTTTGGGTCCTGTCGCATAACCAGTTCTCAATCCACCTCACCTCGGTCCACCTCAGTCCACCTCACTCCAACTCCCCTCATCCAGTCCATACCTCCTTAGTTTTCCAATGAGGATGTCAAAAGCCTTGCTGAAGTCAAGGTAGATGACATATGCTGCCCTCTCTTCATCCAACCAACCAGTTATAGAAAGCTATCAGATTGGTCAAACATGATTTACCTTTGGTAAACCCATGTTGCCCACTTCCAATAACCCCCTGCTCTTCAACTTGTTTGGAGATGACATCTAGAATCAGTCTCTCCATTACCTTTCCAGGGATGGAGGTGAGACTAACTGGTCTGTAG
>BJBW01001049.1:0-54132 GCA_004320125.1 Scolopax mira | reverse complement strand
TCCCATCAGGGCCCATAGACTTATGAATGTCCAGTTTGGCCAAGTGGTCCCAAACCTGGTCCTCTTCTATTGGAGGAAAAAGTTTCTCTCTCCATACCCTCCCCTTTGCCTCCATGGCCAGGGATTCATGAGGGTCAGCCTTAGCAGTGGAGACTGAAGAAAAGAAGGCATTCAGCAACTCTGCCTTTTCCGTGTCTTCCACCACTGGGGTACCCATCTCATTCATCAGTGGGCCCATATTACCATTAATCTTCCTTTTACTGTTTTGCATACCAAAAAAACACTTTTGCTTTTAAAGTTTTGAATATACAATGACACAGCCATTTTGTCTTCTACTCATGATCTGTAGGTTATCCAGAAGTTACAGTTCTTGAAAATACGCCTTATATATGTAATACGTTAAAGAATTCAAGGCAGTCTCACACTTCTAGGATTTTACAGATATTTTTAAGGCAAAAGGCTGACCAAATACTATTGAAGTATGCTTTGTGTTTTTCAGCAGTATAAATGTTCTAATTTTGATTTCTGACCCCTGCTCCTTTTTTTTTGTTGTTGTTGTTGCTGTTGTTGAAGCTGTTGAAATCCACAGTTTAATCAGGCCCAATTACCAAACATATCCTCTTGGTTCATTTTCTTGCAATATAGCTGCTTTCTGATTTCACAAGAGTTGACTCACTTCTGACACAATGTTCCAAGATGAACACCCACATAGTGTAACATTCAGATTTCATTCTTTCTTCCACACATACTAGCACTCTCAGCACCTGAAAGTAGCATTTTACTTCCTTTAGCTGACCAAATATGCCTCCAGTATCTTCCCATAGAAATCTAGTTACTATAACAATCTATTGAAAATTTATTTACTGTTGATGGTGTGTTGTTCGTTTGATCTAAAAAATACTCATTAAAAACATATTTCATCATGATTTTTCATCAAGAAAAAATATGTTGAAATTTGTAAAGCTGTCTGTAGAAATATGTTGTAGAAATACATATGGAGTCCTTTTAAAACACAAATAATAAAGTTCAGTGTTTTATTATAAAAATATTCAAAAAAGTTTCTTTCCACACCTGATCAGTATTAATTAAAACCCTCATACTATACTACAAGTAACTTGGTAAAGGCTTGGGGAGAGACCCAAATTAGGCAGAGGGAGGAAATGAGGGACAGACCAACATTCAGCTGTATTTTGAGAGGTAGCAGATGGTTAGGTCATGGAAGTTAAATCAATAAAACACATAGAATATTCTAAGCAGTTAAGAACCAGAAAATTAAACATTTTAGGAAAGGTGGAATTTATTTATGAGGAAACCATTTAAAAAAAAATAAGCTATCTAAGGAAACTGACTGAGAGCGACTAGACAAATAGTACGCACAGATTGAAAGAACATAGACACAGACATTCTCACTGAATGCTGTAAGAGTGAAAGAAAGAGGTAATTACTATATTAACCTTATTACAAAATATGGTTAAATGCAACTCCAAAGGCTGCTAATAGAAGAATAAATAGCAATACTGTGCAAACCATCCAGGGAGAGGTCAGAGGAATAGCAGGATTATACATATTGTGGTGTGTGAGGACATGAAGTACAAACAATGGAATAAAAATCTATTAGAGGAAGTTTTAAAAAGATATTAACAACATATTTTCAATTACAAGACCACTTACAAATTCTTTTTTTTAAAGTATTAGATATTGTATTGTCAGGAAAAAAAAAAAAAGGGAATGTAAATAATGGGGTTTTTTCTGCTTGCAGTTTGTATTATTTTACAGTGTTAAAGTAAGCTTCACCTGGTTCATGATGCACACTTCTACATTTGGTGAAAAAAACAAAATGTTTTTAAAAATCTATAGGTTCATCTTCCATATTAGATATTAGATAAATTCCATACTAGATAAATTATGCTCATCTGAAACCGCTAAACCAAGACCTTGACTGCCTAGAAACTTAAAAAATTCTTTGAAAGCTATGTGACATCATGTCATGAAATACAAATAAAAACCATATTCAATTTTTATTTTTAAAATTATTCAGTTCCCTGCTGACATATTTATATATTCAATATGTGCTCTTTTGATGAAATGACTGGTCTAGCAGTCCATGGATAATTTTGACAAGGCAAATTCAAATTGAAATGTAGGAATATACAAGATTTGGTGTCCCCATCATCTGACAGGAAACCTGTGACTGTACTCATCAAGTGTAATGAGGCACTTTTCTAAAGTCACTTTTGTTCAAATAGTGCTACTACCTCTTAGGAACAGTAATCAAGGAATTATTTAAACAGCATGCTACGACAAGGCTTAAAATAATTTCTCAGGGATTACCTATTTTGCAATTTAAAAACAGCAAATAAACAGTAGGAAATATTTTATATATCCAGTTTAAAGAAAAATAGTCACAGGTGGTTATGATTAAGTTCACACAGCAAGATATGTTAGAATTTAACAGCAAAAATAATGAAGTTTATTTTGTAGTTAAAAAATTCTCTTTCAGGGCCTGAAATGTTCAATATGCTTATTGAACTTTTAGAACTTAATTCCACAAAATATATACTGGGAAGTTTATACTAAAATATGAAGATACTTTCACTGAATTTTCACTGAATTATATTATTTTTAGAGTTGGAAGGGACCTAGAGATCATCTAGGCCAACTGCCCTGCTGAAGCAGGATTGCCTAGAGCTAGAAGCAGGATTTGGCTAGCAAAAATTGCTATTTAGGCTACAGATACAATAGGGTACAACATAGATTTTTATCACAGTTACTGTCCTACTCAGAAAGTGGTATTTGAAAGGCTAATCCAGCAAATAAGCAGTATAGAAAAATACTGATAATAAAAACAAAAGCAAAGAAAATAAAACCTTATACTCACACTTTTGCTCCTCCCATGTAGAGTATTCTTGTTCATGATGGCTCTATGACTAAATCAAAATTGTTCTGTAAGTTTCAAAGGAGAGCTTTTTTCCCTTGACCATCCAAATAGTAGCTGTTATGCTGAAAGGAAATTAATTTATCTTGTTAACATCAAGGTGTTTGCAAGTTGTATAACATCAATGCAGAAGTCACTGCTTCAGTGTACAAAATCTGCAAACATTCTAATATCCAGTAGAGCAGACATTTCATGTGTCACTAAATTATACAACGTATATGGTTATCCTGAAGCAGGCAACAAGCATATCCACAAACAGTGTATGCTTTCCAGTCAATAAAAATACTTCCCAACCCAAACAATTACAGAAGGTCACAGACTTCTGAGGCAGGGCTTTTTGCCACAGTTATTTAACTAGGTATCAGCAGTATTGTTTGCAATAATGAAATAAACCTTATTGGGTATTTAACTGTTAACCTATCTGCTATTCAGACCAGCAGATATATGCTAAATTTAGGGGAAGAAGGCCAGGTCCCTAAGGATGCTTAGACCAGTATTCAGGTACTTTCACACAGAGTTTGACAAATTGCTCTTTGTTTTATAATAATAACTAAGCAAAAGCCCTAGAAACTGATGATGGCATGGTATGGCAAGTTTGAAAAGCAGCATTCATCAGCCTCTAGGTAAGCGCATAGCAGTAATCATGGAAGAGTAGAGTTAAAAGGAAATTCATATGCTCCAGGATCAGGCAGTGGAAAGATTTATATTCTTATCTGGTCAGGGTCCATCTCTGCACACATTTTTTAACTTAGCTCTGTCCGCCAAAGAAGAAGTAAAGTGCAATTTCTGACCAACGAAGTTGTCCCAGTAAAATCTCCTAATGCAGAATCAATCATACCAGCAAAATTACAGGTATGGCTTATTTCCCTCATAGGTAGGCACATCACTGATGCAACTTGAATGGATACAAGAAATATTTTCCTAGGCATCATCCACACTAGCATAGTTTTGTTAGTGTAACATACTGTTTTAAAATGACTAAGTTTTTGAGAATCGCTGAAGCCTACCTCTGCCAAAACAGAAAATGAACACTGGAACGTCAAATATACTCACAAAGATATACATACATATAGATGTAGTATCCTGCCCCCACAGGAGAACATCATGACCTGTGACAGATCTGAAAGTCTAGTTTCCCTTCCTAAGAAACCCACTCATCTCAATGCATGAGCAAGTCTCCAGCACACTACTTGAACTTTTGATTTGTTTGCTAAAAGTCTGCCACTACCTTCAGATAAATAATAAATATTTTTTAATTAGTTATGTATTTAATTATTTATCGGCAGGATCCAGTAACAGAGAAGCAAAGCCAACTATTGAGGAAACACATAATTTTTTCCCTATTTAGTTATGATAGATGCAAATATTTTTGTTGGTAGTTTTACAATAGTGAAATAGAGGTTTAATTTGTAGTTAGAACTGCAGACGCTACTCTTCCTTGTGGTCCTGCTGGATGCCCTACAGTTTAACCAAGTTAACCTCTGCCCCAGGGTGATAGAGTTATAGTTCCTTCCTCCCTGTCAATTAGCTTCACCAACCACTCAATAGTTATTGACAAAGGTGCAACAAATTCTGGCATTGATTTTGTATGACTGTCCAGAGGCTATGCCCACAGGTATATAGTTGGGACTAGTCTGGCAGTTCTTGGGGGCAGTGCTGTACAGCCTGTACAGCTTATGTACAGCCTCACATTGAAACTGACAATATGAGTCAGCCACTGTGGGTTATGTTCATATTGGGGCCACATAAATATGTCCATGGGACTTGCAAGATGAACTGGTTGTCAGAAACATCAGAGACCACAAGAGATTGGTGGAAGAGAAAATTGATTTGAGTCGACTGCAGTTTAGTAACTCAGAGACTGATGGTTTAGAATGGTGTCATACTTCCACCCAGAATGACAGGCTGGCCAAGGCTGCCAGAGGTATATGAGGTGTCTAGCTCTCCAAATCTCAGGTGCATTACCATCAGCCCATGCTCAATGGAGTCAGAGAATGAGGAGGGGGAGGAATTCTCTCCCCCAAGAAGTCATGGCTCAATTTTCTCCATTGCCAGCAACATGGATCCTGGCTACCAGTGGAGATTTGCCAACCAAGGCTTTACCAGCTGTGAAGGTCCCAGACAGAAATCCATCATATCCCTGCTTCAGACTCAGGAACTGACTGTACATCTAGAAGAGTGCATAGGAAGAGAAAGATCATATTCCAGCATTTCCTAGAATTTACTGAAAGAAGCAAATGCAACATGTGTATTGTTTCTGCACGTAGGTGACAGTGTCTTTATTTGAGAAACCTAAGAGTCACATCAGTAGATTTGAGAACACAAAGGAGATGAATTGTGGAGACTACATTGAAAAAAGCCACGAGACTTTAATCAATTTGTGGGATATTGCTATAGGCTTTCCTTAATAGAATTTGTATTCATTGAAAATGACCCTTATTACAAATTATTCATATACTACTCATATACTATATCTAACATATGAATATACATAGGTATATAGAAAAGCCTATCTATGATTTGTGGAAAGAAGGAAGAATTTTCAGGGACAAGTCTTTTACTTGTCATCTCTACATAGAAATCAGTATCTGCCAAAGTGGATCTTCACATTACTGTTTCTATTTAAAATAGCCACAGAATGAAATGGACACAAAAGTAAATAAACCACTGCTTAATCCATTCCAGCAATGCTGAAAATAGGCACATGAGAAAAAGATACGTAGCTAATCAAACTAGTTAATGCATTTAGACAAAATTCACAGAGGTCACATAAAATGACTGGGACTATGTATGAAACCAAGGGTACAAGTTTATGTTTTTAACCCAGGAAAGCAGCAGCAGCACATTAAACAGGGGCCAGTTATTTATTTCATGTATTAAGAGACTTTCTGTCTTAAACACTTTCAGTCGAGTTTGTACAAGCATCTGTAATGTACAAATCCATACCACAGCCAGAAAGCAGGATAGTAGAGTTCTTACAGAATGCAGGAGAAAAACAAAGGCTATTCATTGCTAGGATACAGTTTGAAGAGGTTACTTCTTGCCCAATGTATGTTTGATCAGAGTCTGAAGAATATTCCCTGATCACTATTTCTCTGTGGATGTAGAGAATCATCATCACGTGACATTAGAAGAAGAGACCTCACTCAACTAGTCGAGAGGCACTTTCAGCAGCCAGACTGGTGCAGTTTATTATAACACGGACATGACTCATCCAGACAGATGCCCTACTTACAGACCTTTAAAGCTTCACAAGTTTTCATTTAAAGCAGCATGAACCTTATTCCTGTTGACCATGATGGATATGACCAAAACATTAACCAAAGAAAGAATTCAAACAGAAGGTATTCATAGTGGACTTCAAACAGAAGAACCACGTATATACACTTTTATTTCTTCATCATAATAATTGACTTAATAATTGCTATTCATATAGAAACTGTCAAACGCAACAAATATGTGCAAAAAACTTTGCAACTTCATATTGAAGATTTTTCTGATATTACTTAGCTTTTTAAACAATAGATGATAATTAAAAGGCAAATGCTACTGAGTTGATGGCTCAATTACAAAACCTTTTTACTTTTCTGAACAGGAGATTAAGAGATGACAAATTAAATAAAACCAACTTCCTATTCATGTTGTTTGTAGCTATATGTTTTTACTACTCTTTGAAGATATTTTCATGGAGTAGAAGTCCATTGAGTAAAATAACATATTCGCACAAAGCAAAGCACTGTCATTCACTTCAGAAAATGCTGATAAGAATCACAGAATTATTTGGGTTGGAAGGGACCTATAAAGACCATCAAGTTCCAACCCCCCTGCCAAGGGCGGAGACACCTCCCACTAGAACAGGTTGCTCAAAGCCCCATCCAGCCTGGCCTTGAACACCTCCAGGGATGGGCAATCCACAACTTCTCTGAGCAACCTGTTCCCTCACTACCCTCACAATAAAGAATTTCTTCCTAATATCTAATCTAAATCTCCTCTCTTTCAGTTTAAAGCTTCCCTCTCATCCTATCACTCCATTCCCCAATAAAGAGTCACTCTCCAACTCTCCTTTAAGTCCCCTTTTATGTACTGCCACTACGAGGTCTCCCCAGAGTCTTCTCTTCTCCAGGCTGAACAACCCCAACTCTCCCAGCCTTTCCTCAGAGAAGAGGAGCTACAGTCCTCAGATCATCTTTGTGGCCCTTTGCTGGACCAGTTCAAACAGGTCCATGTCCTTCCTTTGTTTGAGGACTACAAATACCAGAGAAATACTCAAACAGAAGCAATGAAAAACACCAAAAATTGTGGCCAAACTTCTCCCAGTGTGAATCAGAAGATTTCAAAAGCAAGAAATTTAAGAGAGATTCTTGTAGCATCTAGGATACTACTTTTGTATGGAACTTCATAGAAGCTGCATATTTTCTTTAAGAAGAGCTACAGAACACTGTAAAATAATCCTTGCTGCACATTTTCATGAACTTATGGTCTTTCAGCTTGCCAGATAGCCTTGCATTCCTCTAATTTTATTTATTTTTCAAAAACATTGACTGAAATTTGCACAGGCATACGTTGAACTAGCCAAGGGGTTTTTTAAATAGTTACAACTTGACCATGAACAAGCTGGAATGTTTTATGCTTGTGTACAAAAGCTGCCCATCTGCCCTCTACCAGGAATCTAACAAACAGAAACGAAGGAGAAGACATTGTCTTCCATGAGGAATTAACACTCTGCATGCCTATATATTGTGCTTGATTACTCTTAAATATATAATTTAACTTTTTTTACCTTAGGTAGTAAAACTGGACCAAAGACATTTCAATGTATGAATTCAGAATGACATGATTTTATAGAGCAGACTGCTGGCAGCTAGAAAGATTATGGTACTACTTATTATTTTACTAAATCTGACTCTACAGGCACCTGTGTCTGAATCAGAGCTGTGTTTAATAAGATATAGCTCCAGGCTTAAGGTTTTTCTCCTTTCTGATTGACAACAATACAAATGTTACACTTTATCACTTGGAAGAATTCATGATTTAGAAAGATTTTAAACAGTGATTTAGGTTGCCAATCACTGTCTAAAATTTTTCTATAAAAGGTGTAACAAGGACTTAAGATATGGCTTACTCCCTGTTGCCACCCAAGATCCATATGCATGAGTGAGATGGAGAACTCATATTGTTTATCTCTGACATATCTCTGTTTCTGAGCAGTTCTGCGATGATAAGGTAGCCAAAAATCTTTCAATTAAAAAGATAGGGGAAAAAAGCACATCATCATAGAGGATTAGAGATTTCTGGAATGATCTGCCTGTCTCTTTGATCTGATGTAAGAGACCTGGTACTTCTCTGAAAAAGTATATTGTTTACAGATTTTAATCTCAGAGACAAGAAAAGCGTGGTCCCTTTACAGCAACTAAGGATAAAAATCCAAAAGGCCTGAGCTTCTCTCTGCAGTGTATGACTCATTCAGTGCTCAGGACCAATTCTGGAACACTTTCATGTTGGCTTGTTTAATTTCATTTCAAGTTGCTGTTTAGGGACATTGTTCTTCCCCAGCAGAAGAGCATACAAAAGAAAAAAGCCAAAACAAAAGAACAAAGACACTCCAATGAATCTGTTAAACCACATTGATGAAATTTTCAAAAGCAACAGGCTGTGAAAGACCTAGACAACTGGAACAGATGTGAAAGAAAGGCAAAAGTATGAGGAGGAAAGATGTCCCAAAATAGGAATACAATTAGATTCATCTTCTTCCAGAATACATCTTCAATTTTTACTCATCACTCCTATGCAAAGCAAAACACTGTGTTTCTTTATTTATTATAATTAAGTTGTACATATAGGGTATTACTTATATACGAGAAATCAATAATTAAGAAAGACCTGTGCAAATAAATACTCGAATATTCAAGGCCAAACATATTCTACTGTCATACTACTTTTAGGTCATTTATTTCTTTAACTATCTGGTAAAGGAAATCAATCAAATGTGCCTAGCTAGACTAGCTTTTACCTCCTTTCATTCAATATGGCATCTTTACTGCATCTTCTGCTTCACACTGTAGGCATTTTTCAAAACCATGGATTTCTTCAAAACAGAGAGAAACCAGTTTAAATAATAAAATGCAAGGTAATGTTTCAGGCAAATCAGTCCCATTGTTCTACAGAAAAAAAATATCCAGAAACTGATACTGAAGACTAAATGACTCTGCCAAAAACTCTGGTATTTTAATTTATTTTAGAACAGTGGAACTTAAACAGAATGTCACAATATCAAACAATGTTATAACATCTCTGTTTATAAACATTTACACTGCTTTTAAAAAAGCATAATTAACACAAGTGTGAACATTCCAAATTCTTCACATTCGGATAAATGCAGAGCAAGCAAAACCATGAATGTTGTACCAAAGAAAATGTCAATGCTAAATGCTACATGGGGAAAAAAAAAGAGAAAAAAACCCAAAAAAGCCCTTACTTGTCTTATTCAACTGAAAATCTAATTCTACTTTCCTTTCGATCTCCAAAGATTAAAATCACTACTGTAAAAGCCAGTGCTTCAGAACTACAAAGGAATTCCCCAGAGAATGTGTTATATACAACATTAACATCTCTGAAGAATACAAAATATAGCGTTTAAATATGGCAAATAGACAAAATTAATTCATAAGCATTTTGTATTTTAAATGCTTTTTTTGGAATTTCCTGTTCCTACAATAACCTCTCCTGTTCTTAGCATGAATAATATGTAAACATTCTCTCTCCTTGAGAAAATGGGAATTTTGACATTGACCCAGGTAATGTCAAGTTTTAATTTCCATGGAATAGACATGAACTATTGTCACAGTTAGAGTAAACCGTATTTTCAGACATTTTTCATTAATTTCTCAAAGGGAAATAGTATTTACCATTATCCACTTTAACAATAAGGCCTCTGCAATTATTAATCACAAATACAGCATCAGCCAACATGAATATTTTTACTATCAGCCCCTAAGTACTGTACCTTTTTCTTTAGAGATGCAAATTCCCAAGATGTTCTTGAAAAAAACTGAGCAATACTGGAGAATTATTTTCCTATATACTTTCTCCAGCAATTGAAATGTAGGTTATGAGACTAACATTTCAAGAAATTTTTGAGGTCTATGAAAGAAGAAGCAGACTTCTATTTTCAGTTCTTTGAGAAGGCATATGACTGTATTGATACAATGCAAGTATTGATGTCAGACAATTCTGAGTTCCCACTGCTAGAAATGGCATCAATTACAGCTGTGTATTGGATAATGAAGATTAACCAGAAGGATGATGGTTTGTTTTTTTTTTAAATGGAGTAAAATTACAGTAGTAAGTCGTAAAGCATAGAGGAATGCAAAGATAATCCCATTGTTAGATCATCTGTTTCTTTCTTTGGATAAAATTACTAAGCCTGGTTTTCTGGAGACAGGGAATGCGATTTCAGCAGAATACAGCATGACCTCTAGGGGGACACTAAAGTCCATTTAGTGCCTTTATTCTTTTTCCTTTTTTTTTTTTTTTTAATAACTTCCATCCATCCAAAAGTAAGTGCCCGACACTTACCCCAGAAAAATGCTTTAGAACAGAAAGACAGAGATGTGAAAGCTGGGAAACTCAGTTAGGCATTGAGGCTGGGGAGGGGGCATGAAGAGGCAATTTTAGGTAAGAATATTTCTACTAAATGTATTTTTCTTATGAATGTGTATTTGATAACTGCATTTATAAATTTACAGACCAACTGCTAGCATCTTATTCATCATGGTTATGTGTCAGCATTGAGGATTCACAATCAGAGACTTGGGCTGACTCAGTCCTATGGATTGTACTGAGACAAGATAGGCCTTCCCCAAAGTATGTGCAGCTGTATTAGATGTACCCAACTACCAAGTGTGACTACAAGAAAAGATGTATGTTCACCTTTAACATACTGAGAAAAATCTCATCTTATTTTACAGTCAAGTAACATTTTCTCTTTTTTTTTTTTTTTTTAAACAGTAAAAACTTTTTTTTCAGTCTTTTTCTCATGCTAAAAACAGATTAAAGGAAGATACAAAATACCGGAGAGAGTAAATAATGAAGTATTTTTTTTCTGGCTCTGACTATTCTGGCAGAGAGGAAGTAAGAGTAGCATTAGATATCAACACTTTTGATAATGTAATACTAACTTATATTTTGATAGAGTTTTAACTAAAAGAACCTCATCTTTCACTGCCAGGGAAGTCCTTTTCATAATGAAGCAAAACACGTTTGATAATGGATTACACCAATGTATGTCTGGCCTGATGAATTAGACATGCCTGGAAGCATTGTCTGGCACCTATGCCTGTAGCCTGCAACTGAAACATTAAGTTTATCCTCAAAACCAGTACGGCAGCATGTGTACCATGTATGGTACGCACACAGGACTGGCCTGCCTGCCCTGACTCCCAGAATGCGGCCGGAGTTGAAGAAGGCCTGGAGCCACACTGTGAACACACCAGCAGAGGCCATTGTAGCTCCCTCTTGCCACTTATTCCTCCACCTCGTCACCACTCAACTATCTTTTTTGTCTTTAACACGGGCTATTTGGTGTGAATTGGCAGGGTTTAAGGAGCAGGAGCAGCAGCAGTGGAGCCTTATGTAGGAGGCAGATGTGCAGCTCAGGCCATGCAGGCCCCAGGGCTCTGCTGGCCCACAGAGAGCTGGAGGTGCTGTGGGAGATGTGGTCAAGGAGAAAGGAGGCACTTTGCCCCAAGGTGTGCCCCTATGAGGGGACTGCAGCCCATGGGAAACCTGCACTGGAGAGGGGACACCTTGCTGTGGGGACTGCACGCACAACACACCAGGACCACTCTGGAGGGACAGTTGTCATTCTCCCGCAGACACCTCTTTCATATCCGAAAGTGCCCTAGTCACCCTGATGATTTCTCCCCCTGAGCCATCCTTGTCACTCTTCTGAACCAGCTCCATCCCAGAAAGGCTTTCTTTTTTCACAAACACTTTGAATATCACAGTTGCAGGGAGTCCTGTGTGTATCTCGACACTACACACACGGGAGAATAGCGCCGAGGCCAGGCACTGCCAGCCCCAGGTTCCTGCCCATTGGATCATGACTGTTCTAAGGAGGCTTTCTTTTTAATAGGGGAACTGACTTAACAAAGCTGTAATACACTGCAATAAGTTCTCAACCATGCACATATCCTCCCAGCACTGAACAGATACTATATTTATTTAACAAAAATGGGTACACTTCAAGATGTCTAACCAGGACGTCCCATACTGCTCAGCATGCAGGTGTCGTCATGTAGGCATGAACACACCAGCACAATGACAGAATCTCTTTGGTTTTTAACATACATACAGTTGTTTATTTTTTGCCCAAAACCTCCTTTCTGCACAGCCATATTCAGTCAGAGCCCATCACACAAATTTAAGTTTGCCCCCCTCCCACCATGTGCATCACTTTACATTTCATTTTAGATTTAATGTGCTGTTTTATCACATTCTGCAGTTTTGCAGTTTTGCATAGGTGTCTTTAATGCCATGAATAGCTTAGTATCACCGAACTTTTTTTTTCAAATCATTTTTAGTATACAGAAAAGCACAGAGCTCTGCTTCCTGGCATGCTCACATTTCTGAGTTAGTAATTAACCTGTTTAATTCTTGGGCTCTTTTAGAACTGTTCTGTCAATTTTCCTTATTCACTTTACCTGTTTATTTAATAGGCTGTTCTATTCTTACTTACATCTGGGGCAGATCATTGATGTCTCTAATTAAATAAAAAATAAAAAATCTATAATAAGAGGCTTTGCAAGATCTCTTGTACTAAGACTTTGTCAAATGTTCCTTTAATCCTAGTGTCCCTCCAATGCTTCTACCTGCCATCATGATCTGGAACACAATTTCTTAGCAGATTTTTACACCTTCTTACCTTTGTTCCTATTGACCTTTTTTTGGTCTTCCTCATTGCATTTTTACATGTAACTTCTCAGATTTTATAAAGTTTTGTAACTTCCTCATTTGGGCAAAATTTCAACTTTTTAAAGGACATCTTTTCAAGAACTGTCTTTATCCTACTGTTTCACTGTGTCAACTTTCACTTTCTAAAAAACTGCGAACTATATGTTCATATTTTCTCAGTATTTTTCTTGGACTTCTACTCATTGTACAAAAAAAAAAAAGTAATTTATTTTTATAGAAACATGTCCCTTCTTTAATGTGTCTCATAATAATGACACTGTTTCTTCTGTCATTTCAAATTTCCTATTTGATAAAAATTTTCTAACTCTAGTTTTCTTCAGAGATACAAAAAATACATAGGAGAATGCATTATTTTGAAAGGTGATTTTTCAGGACTATCTGCCTTCCCTTACTGCTGAATTTAAAACCTCAGATAAAACTCAGCCTCAAAGGGTTTAAAACCTTAGTACAACATCTTGATATGCTGCCTGCTTCCTTTGAGGTTGAAATAAAATCTGCCCCTCTAAAAAATAATTCTTCTGTTCTGGGAGCATAGATCCCTTACATTTTTGTGCTGTTTTCTCACCCACATCAAGCAAGTTTGGCCCTCTGCTTCTTCCTGCAGTTCTGCACACAATATGGGAAGCACTTGAGGAATACCACAGCAGAGGTGGAGTATTACTTATACAGAATCACAGAACCACAGAATCACCTAGGTTGGAAGGGACCTTTGAAGATCATCTAGTCCAAACAAAAAAAAAAAAACAACAACAACAAAAAAAAACTAACCGACCAAAAAAAACCCCACAACCAAACACATACACCACCACCACATCCACACTACACAAAACACCACCCAACACTAATCCATATCCCCAAGTACCATGTCAACTCTTTTCTTGAATACCTCCAGGGATGGTGCCACAACCACCTCCCTGGGCAGCCCATTCCAATGCCTGACAACCCTTTCAGTAAAGAAATATTTCTTAATATCTAACCTGAACCTCCCCAGGTGTAACTTGAAGCCATTGCCCCTTGTCCTATCATCTGTAACATCTATACAACTATACAACTTTTTTTACAACTATAAAATAACTATGCTTGTAAACTTTTTTTACAACTATACATCTATACAACTTTTGAATTTTCTGGGTTTATGCTTTCCCCACCTCATCATATACTCATTTAGAGAAAGGGTACCAATAACTCCATATCAGAATAACATAGACTCCTTTTCTTTCTATTATAACTACATCATCATATACTCATTTAGAGAAAGGGTAGCAATAACTCCATATCAGAATAACACAGATTCCTTTTCTTTCTATTATAACTACATCTGTTAGAATTTACCCATGTGTTCTTAGCTGATAAAATTTTTGTTTGATACCTTAATTTAAGACTAGTGTATTTTCTGTGTAAAGGTCAGCATATGCTATCCCCTTTTAAAATGTTTTAACTACTACAAGGCATCAGTAATGCCTTAGAGCAGCCTTCCAGTGCCTAAGGGGGCCTAGAGGAGAGATGGAGAAGGACTCTTTGTCAGGAAGTGGAGAGATAGGATGAGGGAGAAAAGTTTTAAACTAAAAGAGAGGAGATTTAGATTAGACAAAAGGAAGAAATGTTTTATGGAGACAGTGGTGAGACACTGGAACAAGTTGAGGATGCTCCATCCCTGGAGGTGTTCAAGGCCAGGCTGGATGGGGCTTTGAGCAACCTTTGAGTAAGTAACCCATGGCAGGGATGTTGGAACTAGATGACCTTTGAGGCCCCTTCGAATCAACTATTCTATGATTCTAAATGGGGTTAAAGTGAACATGCTGGAAAACATTGAGGGACTTACAAACTTATTTGCAGTTTGCATGGGGATTGAAACTCGATGATCATTAAGGTCCCATACAACTTGAACCATTCTATGATTCTATGAATTATTGACTTTCCATCTTCCACTCATGTCATACATTCACATTACAACTTTACAGAGCAGATCAGTGTCCCCTTCTGCATGATGTTTTTTTTTTTCTTTTACAGGCGGTGCTAACATTCACTTGTGCCTCACAGTAGTATTATTTTTTCACATTCTATGCTTTTCTAAAACCCATCTTAATTTCCCTCCTTCTGTTCCCATTTGCTATGGCATATATTTCCTATTTTATACAGTTCAAGTTCATTAAAAATTAATCCTTGCACCCCGAGCTACTCAAATTTATGCTATTATCATTTCGCGGCATTTCCAGAAGAACAGGTCCAGATTACAGTGCTAGCAAGGCACTCAGAATTTGGCTCTGTGTCAGAATATAAAACACACTGCATACAAATGACTGTTTAGAGAGAGTTGTGTGATCCAAGTGACAAACCCTTGAAACTTGCTGTGCCAGGCTAACAGTTGTATTATTTAAAGCAGATGTTTGCAAGTAGGAATTCTTCATACAGGTGAGAGCTGGGAACAGATGAAGAGATTTGTAAATAACTAGAAATACAACCCTTAAATATGATAACTTTCTGCTTCATATTTGGAGAGAAATTTTGCCACCAAAGCAACAGAGTAAAATCAAAGTTGTCAAATCTAAAAGTAAATTGAAAGAACAACCTTGTTGGCTATGATTTTAATACTATTTTTTCTAATAGTGAAACACATAGTAATGAGACCTTGTACACTAGACAGACTCTTAAGTATGTTTGCTCCAGGGACACCTCCTGCTTCATATTCCTGTCATATGTCAATGACTGTCAAGGTCAAATTGCTAATCCCCAGTTTGTGAACTCTAAACATAGAAATATTAGTAAAAGGATCTTGACTATCATAAAATAAGATACAAGTGTATCTTTGATGATCTGCCATCATTTATTTAAATTATACCAAAAAAAAAAGAGAAACAAGTTATGCTGAGATGACTGAAAATGAGCTGTCCTCTGGTTTCACAAACCTGAATTTGAAAGGTTATTATAAGTTTAGACTGAGAAGGTGTACAAAATAAAAGCTTATGTTATTCTTCTTTTGTCTGAATTCAATTGAGGAAGATTGGAGATAAAGACTAATTTGTTCAAACTGTTGTTCAATATATCAAAAATATACATATTTTTAATAGCAATACTAGATTTTTATTGCATAAAAATTTAATTCACTTCTTAATATACCTACAATCTGCCAGGGAAAGACAACTTGCATATGGAAGAGGAGTTAATATGATCTAAAAGAGAAACAAAAGAATCTTCACAGAGTAGCTATAATACAGTTTTTGAATACAAAAGCAATCCATTTGTTACAGCAAAATAAAGTATTTGGATTTAAAGTATTTGAATGAAGTGTAAAAGTAAGGCGTAAATAAAAACCACAGATGAGAAATACAAGAAGAAATTTTCTCTAAGTTCAAAGACTAGCCTAGTATTTGGTTTTTCCTATGTTTTTGTATTCAGCTGGACTGAAGCTTTCACAGATACAATCAGCACTGGCTTCATGATATCTTAATTTTTATCAGCTCCAGTGCTGCAGATAAGATTTGCCTTGGCTCAAGATGAACTCCAAGGAGTTTGCATTTGATTTTGGGTACAGAAAAGATACGTCTAAAGCTTTATCTCTGCAATCCCAGGAAAGGATGAAACACCTTTTGATTGAATTTTTCTCTCTTTTCTGGCAGAAAGTGACAAGCAACTGAGAAACATACAGAGGACTCAGTTTTGCTGTTTCGTAGTTAAAACCCTTACTGCTTCTTTTGGAGTCTTGATTCTGGGAAGAAAGTGAAAATTATTCCATGTATAAGGTATACCAAAATTCTCACAGAAGACATGAGAAATCAAAATCACAACAGAAATTAAAGCAAAAGGAGGCCTGCAAGTTGCCTACTTGTTATCAAAAGAAGGAAGGAGTATAGAGAAAATTAATGCTGCGTTAATTTGCAAGAAGACTTCAAGATCCTTAATTTCAGCACTGAAAAATCCCTGTTAACCCAAGTTATGTGCCCAGATTTCCTATACAGTACATGTTAAGAAAGTAAAATAAGATCTGCTGCTAAGTAGTTAACCTAGTTAACCAAGGGAAAAAACAAACAAAACCCAAACTGGAGTCAATTTGAAAGACAACGCTCCTCTCAACCAGAAAAAATTTTCTCTGAACTTCAGATTAAGGTGGAAGATGATACCTCCTTTTAAATGGAAGTGGCCATGGTCTGTTCTAGTTATCTTCATTATTCAAAAGACAAAGTGCTCTGGGACATGCTCTGGTCTGACCTTGTCCACTTTGAAAGAGGGACTTGAATAAGCATTTTCCAGTTCACTAAGGAGTGCTGTATGTAACATAGAATGCATGTTTCACGGTTTGTGAGGTGGATTTCTCTTCTGGAGCTGCACAAATTACCAAGAGTCTAAGACCTTGGTAATTTAGTAATTGGTAATTTAGTATTGGTCTAAATTGTATATGTCTAATAGTATAGGTCTAAATTGGTAATTTAGACCAAGAGTCTAAAGGAGAAGAGAATTGGTGTTGTGTCCTTGAAGTACCCTATTACTTTCTGCTGAAGTTTTAAGATTAGACTAAATTTAGGAACGATATCATGAGTGCACACCAAAGAATAGCAGTTAGTTAAGTTAGTATTTAAAATAGCAGGATATTATGTGCTGTAGATAAATTCTGAGTCTGGAGTAACTTACCTTATCAGTTGAACCTTCAATGAGAAAATGAAATTCCCTTAAATCTTCTGCAAGGTAAGAATATGCACCATAATTTTTAGAAACTGAGATTCAGCATGTATATACACACTGGTTTACAGTGCAAGAACTTGGTCACCAGTCCATAATAATAGAATGATTATTAGATTAATCCCCACAAGCAAGACAGCAGAGAAATGTTCCACATGAAAATCTAAGCATGAAGAGTATTAACTGCACCAAACTCTTCAATGGTGCCCGTTTATAGTACAAAGCACCAGTAGTGGTTTTTCATGACACTTCTGAAATTTAGATAGCTCCATATTTACCAGCAAGGAACAGAAGATTTGAAGATCTGCATTTCAGGCCCTAGGCATTTATATACAGACCTTGTTTCAAGAGTAATGAACCTGGCACTTACATACTGAGGGCTTAAATTTCTTCCCCAAATTTGACAGTAGAGATACTGCTAAATTGTTTCTGTCCAAAGTTCAAAAAATTGTTAGAAGTGCTGAAACAGGGCAGAAAACGTGACATAAATGAAAATAGAAGAATGCAGTCACAACAAACTTAGTACAATTACTATTAGGTATATATACATGATGGTGCTGTTATTTCTCTAAGCTGCTACTTTTTAACTGATTATGTTCCCATCTGAGCTGTGGCTACAGCAACAACCTGGATGATCACACACAGAGGGCATGGCCTGGCCCACTGAGCTTGCCACTCAGTCTGTCCTTGATGTTTCAGAACTGTGCATTTTTCCCAAATGAGAGAAATACTGTAAGTTTATCTTAGTAGGTTCATTAGGATTATGACAAATCTGAGATACTGCAGAAATATACGTAAGAAAAGCTAGCATGTTTGTGCATAGAAGTTTCCAAAGCTATGTCATCTCATGGCTGCATAATGAAATAATAGGAAATTATGACAGCAAATATACATCAGGCAAAAACCTGTATTTATTTTCTAGTTCTAGCAACCTAGGTACATACAGTGCCAATAAGTGGATCTTTAGAAAGTAAGTAAGCTTAATTGCGCATCTTTAACATTACTGATTAGATGTCTGTTGCTCAGTACTAGAAGAAATCATCCTGGTGCAATTACAAAACTGAACTTTAAATTCATAAGTGTAGGTTTTCATATTAATTTCTACATTATGCTTTCATATTCAAAGAATAACCAATTTTTTTTACTTCTTTCATCATTCACAATCATAAGATTTATTCTTTCTTTAAGTTTCTCATTAAACATCACGTTCTGTCTCAAGGACTGTGTTACAAACCACTGTTTCAGTAATCATTCATTACCGTGCACTAAAAATTTTGCTTTTATGGACAATCTTCATGGCAGGCAATAAAACATGATCATCTTACAAAACCAATACTGACTGACTATTTTTTCCATTATTTAGCAATAAATTGTAGGCCCAAGCAGTGTTAACAAAGATCTACAGGTTTTGGTTTTGTTTTTTTTTAAATTGGACGGCCAACTTAAACACTACAATCTGCAGTTTTAACCAAAAACTAGTTTTGAATCTTACTGCTGTCTTTTTTGAGAGCTCAGTCTGGAAACAGATGTGTGAGGCATGTCATATTTTTACATGTTTTCATATATAGACATACACACATACTTTTTACTGTACAAAAATATACACATTTTGCTATATTTATGTTGAGTGGGAGACAGAATTCTGAAATGCAAACACAGATCTCATGCTATTTAATTAGAATGTGGTTAAGATAATTTGTGTGACTATGACTTCATGAAGTACTTAAAAAGAGGACATAAAAATCAGCAATACTTATACCCAGAAGGGATTTAATTCACAACTCAAGCAAAAGACATGAAGGTGAGATTATACATACCATATAATCGAGAAGAAAATCTTTTTCCAACTAAATAAGAGAATCTGCATTGATTAGAATCTCTGAATGGATAATCATGTATATTTAGATTTAAAAGCCTGGGAACCAAAAATTGCTTAAAATCTTTTCAATATGCTGCTTCTGTCACAAAACACACAGGGTATGTGGCATATGCACTTTAACAATTCAGATAGAAATCTTCATAATATTTTGATTTCTTCCTATGCCATAAAGTCATCATGTTAATAAGTTAAAAGCAGAAGGAATAACAATTATCAAAATCTGCAGTATTAGAAATGTTAAACACGAACCCCCACATACTGGTTAGGAAATGGTTTTATTTTGTTTCTTCCTCTACTTCTCCTCAAATATATACATACCACAAACCAACCACATATGATAAACAAGGTACATGCTATAGGAAGACATTTCTCAAAATCAGAAATCTAATGCTGGCTTGACAATTTAAAATGAAGTTAGAAATTTGAGGCTTTTTTGTCCTCTTTCTTCACAAGTTTCTTCACAACTTTCTTCACCATTTCAAGACATAACTTAATTGGTAAACTTTAATTCAACACTAAAATGTACAATACAAGAGAAAAAATATCAAAGGTATGCAGAGGAGAGATTGCCATTGAAAGCAAATGTTATTCTCTAACTGCTGTAATTTACAGACAGATTTCAAATTAGATGCATACTTAAATCCAAAAAAAGCATTCCTTAAAACATTATAAATATTTCTGACCTTTAAATTTAAAGTATATGAATATGTATATCTTGGTACAGAAACAGCCAAATTACATAGAAAATCTCACAGTAAAGTGGCTTCAACATTGTCAAGTACATTTAAAGCACAGAGGATAATTTTCCCAATGTAAATAACACGCGTCCATCCCTACCTAATGCTCTGCTTTCTTTTTCTGTGCAACATCAAGTTACACTACAACATCCTATGTGATGTGCAGTTTGACATATTGGGGACAACATAAATAGTTTATTTTCATGTTGTGATTCACTAAACCTGCTGTTAGTTTGTGCCTTTGCTGATGTTCCCATTTTTTGTTAAATTCCCCTTTTGAGAAATTAAATTTACTAACCTTTGTCAATTGAATGACACTAGGAACATCAATCCTTGTATCTGTGTTCAACCTGTGCTATGAAGAACAGTATAGATGAATTAATGATCTTTGAGAAATTAGAAGCCAATAGACAAAAGTTCTTTGCTCCTTCTCTCACAAGTTGGAGTCAGTTTACCATGTCAATTCTCTGATGAGATTAAACAAGCCAAAAGTATATAAGCAACACAAAGGCATAATTCTACTATGCACAGTGCGTGATTAACAAAGAAAACAAAACAAACCCATTTTTATTTCTTTGCTAATGTCCTGTCTTAGTAGATCTTCAGGGATTCTGTAGCGTAGGAGTTAGAAATACAATCAAAGTACAGCAACTGCTGCTGCAGGTAGAACACAAGGTGGTTGAAAAATTAGGAAAATAGCTTATAACACGTAAGGGAAAAGTGAAAAAAATTGATCTCTATCCTTCTTTTCTCACAAAAACTATTAAGATTTCTTGAATACATACTGAAATACTTATCTAAAATGCTATTTCTCAGAAACGGTAAGCGTTAATGAGTGCTTTGATGATTCCTTTAGAATCATAGAATCATAGAATTATCTAGGCTGGAAGGGACCTTTATCTAGTGCAACCATCAACATAGTGATGAAAAAACAAAAATGATGCAAATCCTTTCATAAATATCCAGTTTTCTATCTGCAAATTCTGATTACTGCATTTACACAGAAGAGGTAGACAAAATTTTACAGATTATATCATTGAAGAAAAAGAAAACCTTTATAATAACATCGGGAATTTTTTTCCTCTGCTGCAGCCCCAACTTGAGGGAGGGAGATGTGAAAGATCCTCTTCTTTTAGCTCATCAGAAATAAGTAAATCTCATTATCTTTCCTTAGCAATCTAACTCTCCACTAGAAAAAGAGCCTGGAAACTTTTTTCCACTCTTTATTTAGCATTCTGTTCTTACTCTGGAACCACATTGCAAATGCTACTTTGGTATGTCCATATCTCTTTCTAGCCCTGTGCTCTGCTATTTTTTCCTGGTTTTCCTCAAAAACAACAGCCCCAAAAACAGCTTTTTTGGTGGTCAGAGTAATTTCTCATCTTACACAGCCCATCTACAGGGAGATCTGTAAGGCAGTGACCTCCACTGACTAAGTGACTATTGGACAAAGAAGTGGTTCTCTGTCCCTCACTGAGTGGAAATGTAGCTGCTATACCCAGGACACTAACCAATTACTGCTCAGGACAGAAATTCTGCTGGAGATGACTAAGACCCACTTATTGCCCTTGTGTTTTCAGGCACCTTTAAAAAATATTTTTTTGTTGTTTTTTTGTTTCTCTATTCTCACAGAATGTGTTCAGATGAACTTCCTCCCAGGTTAGACATAGTATCATAGAATCATCTACGTTGGAATTTAAGATCAAGTCCAACTATTAACCTAACACTGCCAAAAGCATCACTAAACCATATCACAAAGCATTACATCTACTCATCTTTTTAATAAGTCCAGGGATGGCAATTCCACCACTTCCCTGGGCAGCCTGTTCCAATGCTTGATAACCCTTTCTGTGAAGATATATTTCCTAGTACCCAGTGTAAACCCCCCATGTGCAACATTAGGCCATATACTCTTCACCTATCCCTTGTTACTTGGGAGAAGAGATAGACCAACATCACCTCTGCACAACCTCCTTTCAGGTAGTTGTAGAGAGCAATAAGGTCTCCCCTCAGCTTCCTTTTTGCCAGACTAAACAACCCCAGCTCCCTCAGCTGCTCCTCATAAGATGTGTGCTCTAGACCCTTCACCAGCATGTTATAGACAAGAATACAGTTTTTTCAAGTCCCTGTCCTAACCTTTACCTAACCTTTACATATCTGACCATGATAGCATATCTGGAAAGATTATAAAGGTTCATGAACACACATGATTTGGGAGTAAAATAAACCCTGAAAATCCCTAAGGAAAAACAAACAAACAAAAAACCAACCAAACAAAAGTAAAAAAAAAAACAAGTCACTACCAAAGAAAACACAAGCCCATTGCCCCACACCCTGCAGATGCTTCTTTAGAAGTGAAATAAAACTCAAATCCAATACCATTTGGATCTACGTCATCTTACAGTTTGTCTAATCAGGCCAGGTTCCCCACTGCATACCAAAAACTTTTTCCAGTCATCACTAACTGGTCTGGACATGGTCAAAAGACTATGGCCATAGTTCAGGCAAGGAGCAAGACCAGAAATTATTCACAGATGGATTCTTACAAACACAAATCTCATTCAGAAAAACCCAAAAACATGCAAATGAGTTATATCTTCCCAGAGTATTTTATATCTCGTTTTATAGCATAGCCTGACCAATATTATTGTGTCTTTATCCTACTGAGAAAAGTCTGTGTTTCATCTAATCCACTGCCAGCTTTGGTCCTCATATTGACTGATTGAAGAAGTTTTAAGTAATTAATTTAAATAAATGTCTTTAAATGTAAGTAATCCATCTGTTTTCACATGATTAATAATAACCATCAGTTTAAATGGAGATTTACTAAGGTGAGCTAGAAATGGAGTTTAGCTAAGCTAAGGAATCAAGAGTTGCTCAAAGTGTCTGACCTGCTTTAATTAAATTAATTCATACCTGTCTGTACTCAAGGTCTTTATCTAGTAACCTATGTATCACCAGCCAAAAGAAATGACAGCCAAAATTATTTTCTCAGGGACATGTGCAGACAGAGCTTATATTGATTGTTACCAACATGAGGGTGGACAGGCAGCCATTTCACTGTGCATGTGAGATGCCAGTAAAGGTTCTGACAAGAAGAAGAGAAAACCAAGGTGCTGGGAAGGCTGTTGACGGTAGAGGTAGACACACAATTCTAAAGTAAATGGAAACTCTAAAGTAAATGCAGCCTAGAGCTCTTAGTTGCAGCAGTTGGGTAGAATTTACAAAACTCAGGTAGGTCATGGCTGTCTACACATTCCTAACCTGAGGCAAAGTAAAACAAATGGTCATAAATCAGCACTGAAAGCTATGCCGTTTTTTTTTACTTTTTGCCCTGAAAGGAGTAGGAGTTGTTACTGTGTTACTAGTTACCCCAACCATAAGAAAAAGTGTTATCTTCTTATGCTACCTCAATAAAATCCAGAATCTGAAATCTAACTGTGTCCTGCATCTTAATGCAATGAATGCAAAAGTTGAATGTCTGTTATTTATGGCTTAGCATGAATGTTTCTGCATAAGGTTATTTATCCATTTTTTTTTTTAATGAAACATGCTTATATCCAAACAAACTGATTCTGTGGTAAAAATTTAAAAGTACAAGGATTATGACATCATCATATTAAAAGCCCATGTAACCCATTCTTTTTGTTTTTCACAGGAGCAAATACCAGGTACCCATGGAAGAGCAGAAGAACACAGCAAGAGCATAGATTTTGTTTTCCTTGCATAATCTCCCACACTCTGATGACTTTCAGTTCAGGGACACAATAAACCAAAGCAATGTCCTTGTATTCCATTGCCTTTGATATATTTGTTTATCGTGAATTAAGTCACCTAAAACCTGCATAAACTGCATCAGCTAGAAAACAACTTTCAGACATATTCATGCTTTTCACATAAGTGCATTTCAACTTCAAAGAAACAATAATCACATGCACACTAGGATAGGTCCCTTTTTAGATTCCAAGTTATAACTGTTTATTTTGCTACAATGTATATAACTTTACAGTGCACAGATTAATAAAATATAAATGTCATCTATTTAAATTTATGGATTATAAAAGTAACTGCTAAATTTCAATTGCAAAAACATTGTTTCTGTTGAAGAAAGAAAGCAAAATTACCCTGGCTTTTTTTGAATACACAATAAGTTGTTTTGCTTAAACTTATAATATATTTCCCATTTGTATCAAAAAATGTCTAGAAAAAAGGAAGAATAAGCACATAACCCTATATCGTTATCATCATCATCATCAAAAAAGTTATTTCTTGAAGTAGAATCAAAGTAATTTATTTTTTATATCTTCTTAGTGATGGGCTAACATGAGATAGAACAAGAAAAGAAATGAAATGTTTGGGTAAAAAGGGAAAAATGTGTGACAAATCTTGCATGTAAATTTTTCTGCAGTCAGACAAAGGTTCAAATAATTACTATTCTTTTTTACACAATCTAGACTGATAAATAAACATCACGCTATATTGTAGGCTGTGAGAATTTAAAGAGAATCTAAAGAGAATCTAAAGAGTGTGGCCAGTTGGTCAAGGGAGGTCATTCTCTCCCCCTACTCTACACTGGTGAGGCCACAAATGGAATGCTGCATCCAGTTCTGGGCCCTCCAGTTCAAGAGGGACAGGGAACTACTGGAGAGAGTCCAGCGTAGGGCAACCAAGATGATTAAGGGATTGGAGTATCTCCCTCATGAGAAAAGGCTCAAGGAGCTGTGACTCTTTAACCTGGAGAAGAGAAGGCTGAGGGGAGACTTTATTTATAAGTATCAAAGGGTGGATTAAAGGATAATGGAGCCTCACTCTTTTCAATGGTTTCCAGTGATAGGACAAGGGGCAATGGGCTCAAGCTGGAACATGGGAATTTCCATTCAAATATGAGGAAAAACTTTTTTACGATGAGGGTGCCAGAGCCCTGGAACAGGCTGCCCAGGGAGGTTGTGGAGTCCCCTTCTCTGGAGATCTTCAAGACCAGCCTGGGTGCAGTCCTGAATGATCTGCTATAGGTAATCCTGCTTTAGCAGGGAGTTGGAACAGACGATCTCTAGAAGTCCCTTCCAACTCTAACAATTCTATGATTGTGACTGTACCGTAAAAATGCTCTCCCTCCCTAAGCCTATTGGTAAGGTAGAATATGAGTAATATAGTAGAGAGAATAAGAGGCTGGTAATAACAAGTCATTAAATTTTTTTCGGCTGAAAGGCTTTTCGAATACATCATGTCTTTTACACCCTAGAAAAAGAAGTCTACTTGCTTGATGTAGAGTGAAGAGAAGGAGAATGCACTGAGGATTTGATGTTTGCCTTTGAAGAAACTTTTAATATTTTTCATGAAACTGCATCTATCTTCAATCTTCTTTCTTTACAAGAATTTTCTCACGATTGAAATGAAGAGATGAAATCATCAATGTACCACATTGGGAATGGCTAGAGACACAAAGTCATTGTAAGAAAAGTGTTAATCTGATGCAGTCTGTCAAAAGCAAATAGGTAAGCCTATCTGTATCTCTCAACTTGGAAAATTTCAAGTGGCCGTGACAAAAATAACTTAACAATTCAGAAATTAATGCTGTTAAATATTTCCTTGAGGAGTAAGAGCAGACAGATAAAAACCAGAAAATAAAAGTGAACAATATCAAATTAATGAGTGGAAATGGAACTATTATGCTGACAGAAACAGGTGAAACACACCTGTAAGATGACAAACATTAAAAAATAATTTAAAAAAAGAAACAAAACAGAAAAATACTGACAGTTCTATGCATTTTTAGAAGACCAATATAGTATTGCATTATAAAATGTTGGGCACCATGTGAACCAATTAAGACAACAGACAAGAGAAAAAAAACAAACCACAGAATGCATTGTGATTGAAGAACTACAAAAAATAAAGTTGATCTTTCTAACATGAAGCATGTTAAACCAAGTCTTCATCCTGCACTGCTTGTTTCATGGTAAATTTGAGTATATAGTTTAGTATATAGTTGAGTATACAGTTTAAGAAATTCTGACTTTCAATTAATGCCAAAATCACACTTTTATTTTAAAAAACAGATGCTGAGTGTTAATATATGACCACATGACCACTTATGACCACATGAAATCTTCTAAAAGCACTCTAATTTACTCCTCCTTTCTCTACTTCTAATTTAAAATGGCTTAGATCAATTAGAAAATTTGAAATAATCACTGTGATCAGACTTGATTGCCTGCATAATCCAGCCTAAGTGATTGCCCAGATTTAGTTGTCATTTGAATGAGAAGATATGTTCTTGAATCATTCAATGTTGATTAAAAATGTTGCTACAATGAAGACTCTGTGTCAATCTTAACTAGTTCTGTGACTGACTACACTAAAATTTAAAAAAAAAAAAAAGTACCTCAATGATCTGGATTTTTTTTTGTTTCAGTGTTCAGTCATTTGGTCCTGTCCAACTTTGAGTCCTCTTTAATCAGTTTGACTGAACTCCTTGAGCCCTTTCATGACAAATCATATTGCCTGAGCATTTTCTAATTTTTCATACTTCTTCAGTCACCATAACTCAACACAGCACCTCAGTAACAGTTTGCACCACTTGAAAATTGAAAGTTAAATTGAATTAGGAAGGTTTTTCTTGCATTGGCCTTTTTACAAATTCAATCCTGCAGCTTATTTTACAAAAATAAGTTCACATGGTTGTTGAATTTCTATCTG
The DNA here is from genome assembly GCA_004320125.1 of Scolopax mira. NCBI lineage: Eukaryota > Metazoa > Chordata > Aves > Charadriiformes > Scolopacidae > Scolopax > Scolopax mira. The sequence continues at coordinate 27,236 of BJBW01001049.1, read as the reverse complement.
ATGATCTGAGCTCATCAGTGTTTTAAAAGTGCAGTAGTTTGGTTATGCCATTGATTCCCATCAAAATAATGGTATAAAAAAAATTATACCTCGCCTTTGTGAAAATCCATTTATTTGGATTTTTCTTCTATTTTCATCTCCTGTTTTGCCCCAATAACTAGCTGCAGAGCAAGTTTGCATTATCTGATTGTATTGTAAGTAGTGAAATCTGCTTGTGCAGCAAGTTAAGTATACAGAAAGTCTCCTAGCAGCAAAGAAGTTGGGTAGTGCTTGATGGTGTGATCTCTCGTCTGCACATACATCTGGATAGAAACAGAAGCTCAAGCAGTGAAGAGAATAACACAGGTTGTAGAGAGACTATGAGAAATGCGTCAAGTCAGAAAAAGGAGAAAGTGACAAAGACTTCACCACATCAGTAATCCTGAATAGGTGGCCTTTGGCTGCAGATTGCCAGCACCTATATAGCAGAATGAAGCCTTGGAGTCTGACCCAAATATGGGAGCAGTCATTCTCTTTGCTGCTAGTGCTGTTTCTCCTCCATTCATTATTCGGGTTTCCAACCAAAACACACCAAGCCAGGTTTGCAAATGATCTGCAGGAAGACCATGGCAACTCTGTGATTAAATTTGATTTTTACAGGCTCAAATTGAAGAACTCAAATCACACAACATGACTTCCCAAGAACAAGTGACTGATTCTCACTAGCATGATAATTGTCATTTATTAGAAGGTTTTAAGCAACAAGTTTTTATATCAGGCATAAATAGTTCTATTTTTTAAAGTGCAAAATAAGGGTTACATCTTTTATGGAAGGTGTTCTGCTCACCTGAACTCATCATATTTTTCTCATTTTTCTTCAATATGCTGTCACAATACACAGGAAAAAAGCAAGCAGCTGGTTGATTAAAGAAAAAGGGGTTTAATTCTATTTGTGTGAAACTGAAGAACTCTGATTTGAAATGTAATCAGAGAGTAGTTTAAAACATATTTACTAAAAATCAAAAGGACTATTCAAAAGATAACAATGAAGCACAATATATTTATCACTGAAAACCTGATAGACTTCTGTTCTCCTCATTCCCGTGGGGCTGTGTTTTTCTGATATGCACAAATGTTAATTTATGCAATATCAAAAAATGTGATATATTTGGCAGAAGATAAAGAGAAAGGGAAGGGTTGCAGGAACAACTGTCTCCCTCATCTTTATTTGTGTTTTTCTGTGTAGTACTACAATAAGGGTTCACTGCTCTTCTCCCTACAGCCCTTTTAGGGCCAATTGCAGCAATAAAAAACAGGGCACACAACTCTGCATATAGAAACAAATCACAAATTTTCACTTTGTAAACCAGCAAGACATATGTCAGGGTATCTCATGAACAGTCTCACTGGATATCTCTGTCTACAACAGTGTGGTCACAAAGTGGTTAGTCACAGGTTATTTTTGAAGCTCCAGTCCACTGCACGGACTGCTGATGCAACCATTAAAGCATGAAATATTTGCACTCATTTTCAGTCCTCTGCTTCATGGAACATTTAATGCCAACTATAAAATCATTTAAAAGGCAATTGAGTTTTCAGCTAAGAAAAATAAGATGACTCCCAAACAGCATCAATGTATTGACAAAGTGTCAAGTAAAGAACAGTTTAAACTAAAACAGAATGTGAATTCTTAAGGCATTGACATATTTTAAAAAGTATTTTTGGAAATAAACATGTAATGGCAGTTGTGTAGTTATTCATTCTCTGTCTTCCAGTTAAGTGTTGCTCCTGAAAGGATGACATTATAAAGACCTGCAACATTTTCCAGTTTAAGATTCTTCCTAAAATGATAGGATTACCACTTGCCACACAACAACTAAAAACCTTTGTATCCAGACATAGACAAATTGCTTAGATACCACCTAGAAAGGTCACAGAACTATTCAAGATAGCAGAGTTGTTCTTTATACAAGCCATACCTTATAGTTACGAAATAATGTGCCTCTTATTCTTCATTTCTTAGATGCAATTAAATAGGTAACTGATTTGAAAATATTCACTGCACAGCTAAAATAAACTCTCACATCATCCAATAAGTTGGAAATTCTACCTGAAATCACACAGGTCCCCATAAAATCAGCAGACTAGTTATTAATAAAACTCCACTGTGCTTTATTATGGATTCTTGAGATAAGAAGGGCTTCACTTATATTTTCTCCATTAAAATCTGGGGGAAAAAATTATTTGACAAATTCTGCATTAAAAAAGCCCCCAGTGGCCTCTATCAGTAACCTTAGCATACATATAGACATACACAGACAAATGTGGTTAACATTACCTGACCTTCATCCTACATTGGATACTACAACCTGTTGATGAGCATACACAACTATGGTTTAAAAATATAGATTGAGGAAATGCCTTGCCCCATCTAACACTTAATTTCCTCCATTTTCAATCTCTAGTCTTCTCCCAGGTTTTCACCCATTATCATAATATACTATGGTTAATCTGTAATCTAATTCCTTTATAAAGAAGACAACTGGGTTGTTCAGTATTGCAAAATAAATGGTAGCTTCAGCTCAGAATAATGATTCTCAAAACTATAACAGGAAGTATGTTAGATGTTAAGTATTTAGAATGATTAAATGCCCCAAAATATGAACACAGTGAACCTATGCCTTTTCAGGGAAAGACTGGAAAATAAAGAAAAGCTGGGTACTGTGGGAAATGAAACAGCATTTGCCACCAAGAAAAACTGACAGGTTACTATTATATCATTTATCCTTGCTGTCTTCCTTTCATCTGCAGAAATGTCTCATTTCAACAAAGAACTATAAATGGTCTGGCATCCTGAAAGGGAGAATTAGTCAAATAACCTACAACAATATTAAAAGATATTCATTTTTTGCAGAACAAATGGCTTTACTCTTAATGCCCTTGCTATTTGAGTACAATTTTTGCCAACAAAAATAAGTAAAAGCATTGAAAAGCAACAGCCAAAAGAGGAAGGTGGGGGACGGGCAACTTTCCAGTTAACAACTTAACTGAGATAGTAACAATTGGAATTAGCACACTGTTCCCAGGCCAACCTTCCAAAAGAAAAAATTTTGTGCCTTTTGAGGTGAAGTAGCAAGTCTTTCGCTTCATCCATGATTACCCATGCTTTGCAGGCAGCTCAAGTTCAAGAGAAAACCATGTAAGAATTATTTCACTTTTATTTATTAATTGGGAATATCTGAACACCTCCCTGTTTTTCTGCTGAAACACATTTGTATTGGGCTGGTCTAGTTACCACAGAAGTACCAGCAGGTCTAGTAGCTATGCAAGGTGGTTAAAACAAAACCACAACAACCACACATGAAACAAGAAAGGATATGATTGTTGAGGCTTACTGCTGCCTTGTTTCCTGAAGTTCAGTCTCCACTTTCTGAATCATCATAAGTGTTATTGAAGTTTTTAAAACTTTCCCTCGTTGCATATTTAGAAAGCACTTTCATAGAGTCATGGAATGGCTTGGGTTGGAAGGGACCTGTAAAGGTCATCTAGTCCAACTCATCTGCAATAAGCAGATCTTCAACCACATCTGGTTGCCCGGAGCGCTGTTCAACCTGACCTTGAATGTTTCCAGGGAGGGGATATCTACACTCTCTCTGGGCAATTTGTTTTAATGTTTCACCACCCTCATTTTAAAAGATTTTGTCCTTTTTAACTTAAGAAAACATTTGTACGGTTGCTGAACCTTGTATTTTGGGGTGAGAGACACAGAATAACAGTAAATGCCTTCTTTATTTGTGGTCTGTTACACAAGCTGGCAAATGCATCATGCTTAAACATGAGTTAGTAAACTGTAATTTGATAGTTAATATTCTTCAGAGTAGGTGATGCAAAAGTCACTAAATGTTTGGATAGGCAAATGACATCACTTAACTCAACCCAACCATTAATTAACATTTGTGCATGTCAGAAAACCACCACACAGTCTAGCACAATTTGTACGTTCTGTTCAAGGGAGACCCAGACTGGACCAGCAGAAATGCTGCAGATTGTAACAGAGGAGTTTCAGTTCTGTCTTGTACGGGAGTTTCCACAGACCTGCCTACTCATTTCCAAGAGCGCTAGCTAGAGGTACTCACTGTCTTGAGCATCAACTTCAGACCCAGAAAGGGTGCAAAGGAGGTTCATTCAAGTCAGCTATGCATAGACTGTGCAATTTAATTGTACACTCGATATTCCAAACCAATTTTGCAGTCCTCTGCTCTGTATCTGCTGGGAGACCAAAGTGGTACTCCAAGCGATCTCAGATTAGGAAGAACTGGGAAGAAGCAACTCCCTGAATCTAAATTGATACTCAGCAACCCAGCTCCCTTTTTGAGGCAGAAAAATTTATTTAACTTTAAGCAGACCACTTAAGTGCAAAGTACTGCTTTGATGCAGTGTGCCTGAGCTGACTACTAATTGATGCACTTGTTTAACATAAGGGTGTTGCTGCTGAACTTATATTTAGAGATATGTTAAGGAATATAAGGAATATATAAGGAACCAGTTGAAGGACCCAACTGGTATTACATAAATTCAAACTACAACTAATAACTAAAAGAATGTTAATTCCAATGATTACTTAAGGGACACATTTGTTTTTAGATTAGTTGAAGATTTTACTCCAGACTGAATGATTTTCTGTATGTTCTGCATCCAATGAAAGACTTACTATGGACTATTAGAATTTCTGCTACAAGAGAGTCAGATTATATGACCCTTCTAGCCTTTAAAAGTATGCAGTTTATATACAATGTGTACTGCAAATATATAAGGTTCATGGTGTTAGCTTTTGGTACTGGTGCTATTTAGTTACAGCAACAAGCTTCTAGCCATTGTAGAGCAGCAACTTTTAATCAGCACTGCAAATAATCTATCAACTGCAGTCCATCCTTCACAATAAACCTTATTTTCTGTAGACTCATTAGCTCAGTAAATGTGATTAAAAAGGCAGTAAGATTTGTAGTTATTAATGGCTGCTCTGAAATTCACCCTATAAGAGCTTTTGTCAAAACTTCCTTCTCTAAAAACTCTAACTTTGTACCAGGATACTGAATTTTTCACTGAATTTCACTGAATTTTTTTAGAGTTGGAAGGGACTGTAGAGATCATCTAGTCCAACTCCCCTACTGAAGCAAGATTGCCCACAACTAGAGCATGTTATACCAATAGGAATAAACTAAAATTTTCCTCTGGAAAGCAACACATACTTGCCAAGGACAGTAACTTAACTTCACACATTGTTATAAGCAGAACAGTAGTATTAGAGGAACCAGCTACCAGCTACCAAAAACCAGAGAACCACGGCTAACTCTAAGAGCTGTGAAGTTTGTCTTGTCCCAGGCAGAAGGATATGGCTTTCATCAGGTAAAATTCTAAGACAATAGAATGCAGCAACTGCGAGAAAAGATGCCGTTTTTAAAACAGATTAGGGAATCACCTCAAACAGAACATCTGCCAAGAATAGTACAACCAAGCAGTTCACTAGGGTATCAGAAGTTTTACTTATGATTCCAGGTTCACTTCCTTCACTAAAGCATATATATTTTCTTTCAGCACATTATCTAGATCTTGAATGAGATCTGATTTATACCATGCTAACTTCTGTGCAAGGAGTTAGCCAAACACAGTGGAAGGCAATACTCATCTTAATTTTACCTTTCTAATGCAGTTATGCTAATTTTAGAAAATCAATGAGTGAGGAAATTACTAAATGGTGATCACGTTGATGCTGATTTTTCCTGTATGTTCTATTACAAGCAACATCTTATTAAAACAACAGAACTGAATCAGACTCCGCCCATGAATTTAGGATGGTTTAGCAACTACTCTAACTGTAAAATTAGAAAGAAGCTTGCTTTGTTGCTGTAGTCAAAGCTGAATTTTAGAAAACTGAATTACATCCCTGGCATTTCTCTGTCTTAGAGGGAGTGCAACAGCAAGTAATTTTTTAATCTGTACTTAGGTTTATAAACATGTAACACCAGAATAAATTTGCTATCTTTGTATGTGTGTAAATCGCCTCAATTAAAATACTGAAGCTGTAGTGATGCAAGCTGCTTTAGTTTTCCATTTCATAAGTACTGGTTCTTCAGTAAAGTATAAAAATACAGCAGATTTTACAATTATTATTTATATATATTTCCCTGCTTAAATGGCATTGATAGGACTATGATCACCAGGTGAGTTTATTTTCCAAAATGAAATTAAAACTTAAGGCTGCTCATTTTCTTGGAAGGACTAAACTAGACAGTTCCAGGAATTGCAGTGGAAAAGTTACAAGAAGATGATATACTTGGACAGATGTTACAAGGGTTTACACTTCCAAGGAATAAAACAAACAAATAAATAAATAAATCTTGCCATTCCTACCTCCTCTCTCCACACCCTAACATATCACTATCACCAACATATCATTGGTGAAGTTTTATCTGTTGAATAGACAGGGAAAATTATAACTGATTTCAAAAGGTCCTTGAATTATTCTGGACTTCACTGCCTATGCTGAAATATTTTTTTCTTCAAATTTATCAAATTCTCATCATACACAGCATGACGGTTCAAAAGGACTGGATCACAATCTTAAAAATTTCAAATGCAATGCTTAAAAGAGGTGCCATTAAAATAATTCAGTGAAGTTATGGGAATACTAGCTTTAAAGCATGAGAGAAAATAGGTTCTATAATACAGAACTCTATTTTATGTATTATATTTTCCTTTAGGCTTTTTATTCATTTGGAATTTTTAAACTTTCTCAAGTGCATCAGGCACTTTACTGACCTTAACAGTGCAAGATCACAGTGCTCTGCTTCATATTTGACTAGATAAAGTGACAGATAATAGAAAAGAGAACTTTGTCAGAATGAGAAGTTCTTCACCTACAAAAGCATTCAGTATTCATATTCTGAGTCATGAGTTCTAGGAAAACAAAATATATTTTATCTTCTAAATAATCTTTCTTGTTATTAATTCTATTTTATTTAACTGCATTTTCCATTCCAATTAATTCCATTTTACAAACTGCAAAAACCATTACTGATTTCCAAAAGGTAACAAACTGACAATTCAACTGACTTTGAAGTAAGTATGTCCTGTAGCTATAATGCTGATACTAATGCTGAGATTTCTAATGCTGGCAGTTATAGGAAATACTACTTTTACCATCTGGTTTCTATGATTCTTCTAGTATAGTCTGTTGCATGTCAAAATACTATCAAAGTTTAACTTCTGTTCTATTGGCAACATATCTTTCCTTATGGCTGACTCTCCCATATTAAAACAAATTATAAAAAGTGGTTTTGTCTCCATTACTGAAATGGTTGCATAATCTCTTGGTACATCATCATCTGTTAAAAAGGTTTAAAACTCAATTAAAATGTAAATCAAGTCTAGACAATGCAACAACAATTGCTACACATGAACAAAAGGCAAAGTCAGGCTCAGCCAGAAATGAAAATGTTTAAGTTTTAATTGAATTTTCAATTATTTTCATTGGAATGCCTTCAGAAATAGCATAGTAAACTGTTACTGAATAAAGCCAAATGCAAATGCACCTGCTATCCATGCTAGTTCACGGATTAAGTGAAAAATGGTGGAATCAAACAAAAATAGCAATATCTTCACAATTCTTTTTATTCCCTATTACATGTCTCAAATGACTAAATAGGAATCTCTTAATAAAAAATTATGGAGGAAGACAGAAATCTAAATCTGTTCGTGCTAGCAAAAAAGGCAGATTTCTATCACCGTATATTACAATGTCACTTGCAAGGAACAAAAGGGCTTCTCTATTATTGAAGATTTATCTCCAGTTTTCTTCTTTTTTTTTTTTTACAGAATCTCAGCAATTTAATACTTTGTTCAAAGTTTGGGAGAAGATTGTTATTTAACAATACTATAACCATTTTGTTTCTCTCTTAGAAAAATGGGGACAGTTTAAATATGATGACAGGTAGTACATTAGTTTTTCATGAAAATCAGTGCTATGATTCCAGAAGCTTTCTGTTAAATTCTATATTCATTCTTCTGTGCAAGGATAGGAATTTGTGAGCAGAATAGGTTTAGCATGATCATATCTAAGATACAGCTTATTCCCTGGTTGTATTGAAGAACATGAACAGAGTTAGGCTAAGATAAGCATTGAAGCAGTTGATGAAAAGGCAAGTCTTCCCTTCACAAAATTATTTCCTTTTATTAATAATATCTTATTACCTATTAGAAGTATATGTAACACTTCATTTTAGGTTTTCAAAATATCTAGCTTTTTCACAACCATTCATTTTACCATACAACAATTATGCCCAAATAGGCATGAAAGGGAAAATTTTACATTGTGTAAACTGGAGAATGCCACAGATGAGAAGAAATTACCTCAAATTGCACCACAGGAGGTTTACATTGGATATTAGGAAAAAATTCCTCACTGAAACGGTTGTCAAGAATTGGAACAGGCTGCCCAGTGGAGTGGTTTAAATACTCTGGAGGTGTTTAAAAGATGTGTAGGTGTGATGCAGAGGGACATGGTTCAGTGTTAACTTGGCAGTGCTGGGTTAACTGCTGGACTAGATCTTAAAAGTCTCTATCAACCAAAATGATTCCATGATTCTATGAAAAACAAAAGTACCTATCGCCATTATTTCTAGATAGTGAATTATTTCCATTTTAAGGTGTTCTATAGTACTCCCCACAAAGGCAAGGAATTAATTGGCAATAAGTTTTACACTACAAATTCTTAATTTCCTATGTTACTGTATATAGCTTATTCTTGTAGTTAAAAAATATAATGAATACTCAAAGAGAATATTCATAATGTTTTATTTCATGTATCTAACTGAGGGATATAACTGAGCCAAGTTTGGTACCAAGTACAGCCCCTGACCCTTTCAGTGAGCAATACAGAGTATCTAAGGGTGGAGACACCAGGCACTTTGGCAAAGGAGTTTTGAAACTCTCCTATCCCATCCTCTCCAGCTGTGTGTTACTGGTGTTTCTCTCCACGCAGAGACAGTAACACAACAGTAAACCAGACTACATGACAACATTTCAAACCAAATCACTAAAAGAATAAAGATCTCTTCCCGCCCCCACCCCCCACCATGTTTTTGCAGAGGGCTGCTTCAACCCTGATCAACCAGTGCTTTGATTTGCAGCCTGGTCTCCTGATGTAGCTGACAGGAAATCAAATTTCTGCACAGGAAAAAGCTGTCTGAAGCAGGATGTGGCAGATGAGCTCTTGTCTGGTTTTATTCCTTCTGCCAGCATTAAGTAACAGACTGTGAGTTTAGCATCTTACCTTTCTCCAGCTGTGTAGGAAGACTGGAAGTCAATCCTGGGCTTCAGCATCAGACATATTTAAAATGAGGTGAAGTGGTTTTGACTACCCCATTGGTTACGCTTACACAGAGGAAGCTTGCATTATATTTAAACCCAAGGAAACTAACCTCCTCTTAGTAACCCTCATCCCTTACAACTTTGAGGATTGCCAGTCAGAGCTTTTGATGAATTTCCGTTAAAACAAAATGCATTAAAATTTTGTTCTATTTTTATATACATTTGTTTGATCTGTTGAAAACAGAACTTCTGAAAAAATAGCCATGCTGTGGACCACCACTGCCCCCTCTGCCATGTTCTCTGCCCCATAAAATGACGCTCAAACACTATTCCCTTTGATCAGTGTAGAGCTGGTTTTCTAATGAAAATAAAGTTGAGAAGTTATTTCTTCTGACTATGTAAAGAGCCAAGCACAGTCCAGGTACTCATTGGGCCAGAATAAGAACTATGTCTTATCACCTACCTCCATTTATATAAACGGAGTATTTTTTCACACATAATTACTCAAGATGGCATGAATCATGACACCACACTTGTAAGTAACTGCAGTGACATTAAAGAATGCTGACATTTTATAGTGTTTTTAAAAAACTGTGTAATAAACATTTGCAAAAACAAAGGTGCAGTTATTTCTCTGATGGCTTTGTCAAATGACCACCAATACGACAATTTTTTCTCCCCTTTAAATAAAAAGGTTACTTTGAATTTTAAATTTATCTGTCCAGTTCTACATAAAGACTTCATCAGTTCTTGGTTCTTGTTCACACACATCAAGGTAAAAAGACTGAAACTTTAAGATCAAAGATATTCAAAGACCTGCTAGTTGCAAAAATTACCTAGTGAGAGCTTTGAAAACTTCAAGGCATCTGTCGTCCATTGATTTCAATAGATTTCGCAGGAATAAGCACTTTTTGAAGTTCAGGAATTACCTGACTCGATCTGTAGGTGTCTGTGGGACTCTATTGATAAAGAACCTTGTCTCCTGGGATACTAGTTACTTCTGAAAAATAGGCATGGGGTATTTTCAGAATTTTGAACTAGATGTCCAGCTGAGATTCATACTTTTTTAGTATAACTCAGTATTCCTAGGGTATATATAAAAAAATCATTTATTGAGCTATTTATTTTTTGAGCTTTTCTAGGCATCAAATACAAGAACAGGTCTGGCAATGGCATTAATGCTCAAAAATGCTGCACCACTTCTTCCATTTGACAAATGAACCAAGAAGACAGGTAAGAGAAACATTTTATTTTAGATGTAGATTAGAACCTAACTAAAAAAAAAAGAATATAGAGAAAAACGGAACATACAGGAAAGTTTACTTGAACTACATTGCAAAAAAAACCAACCCAGTGTTTTCAAAGTAGCACTTATACAACATTTAGTAGACCACACTTGGGGAAATGAAACTAGTTATGCTTTTTGAAGTTACTTTTCTTTCCCCTGTCAAGTGTACTTGAAGAAAGATCCGATGGCTTGCATGAAATAACCTCAGAGAAGAGGTTTAATAAATTGTAATATAAAGTGGACAGGAATATAGAAAACATGTTTTGGTTTTACTGTTACTTTATTTTCTTGAGATTTTTTTTTATTTACTTATTTTCTTATTTACTTTTTTCCTGTTAATATGATATGCTACAGATATGATAGCACTAATTTCATGCTCTGACATGAAATTATCTGCTGATAGACTAAAAATGATAGTTTCAAATATTCTGGTTTACGCAGTCTAGTAAAATCAGCATTTGTTGTGAATGTGTCACTTTGCTATGTAAAATGTAATGAAATACAAGGCTACTAGAACAATGATGTCCCTGCTTCAGCTCTCATCTACAAAGTATTAGTATGAACAGCAGCAGATATATATACCTTTAAGACAGAGCATCATTAAGAGTGGAAACAAAAGTCAAAAATCACACATCAAAAGTAATGCTTCCATGTATGGAAGCAAGCAATGCTGAAAATGCCAGCAACTTATTCACATTATTGAACTTGTATGTAAATTTTGTGCTGTGTACCTGTCTCACAGGCAAAAGTACCTACCCACATGCTTAAAATACAATGGCAGTGGGAAGGAAGGAAGGAAGGAAGATATAATACAACTGTAAATATTAAAGGACATGCACCTACTTCCATGGAAAATGCACAATTAACCAATAAAAAAACAGTTGGAAAGGAAGCAAATGCAAAAATTATGTAGACACCTACCAGTAAAAAACTGGGACAAATTTTTCTACTGTTGCTGGCATGCTAATTCTTTTTTCAACAGTTTGTCTTCCAAACTTGCAGATCAAAAGCCTCAAAAAGTTTTGGTTCATAATTCTATCACATTAATTGCTAGATAAGTCAAATATCTCAACAGTAATTCACATCCCAAATCTCTGGCACTCTCAAATTGGAAATCCATGTAGCCCAATTAAAAATAAAAATAACCCAACTCCCTTTCCCCTGAAAAAAAAAAAAAGAAAGAAAAAAACCAAAAACAAAAGGAAAAGGAAAAAAGAAAAAAAAGGGGAAAAAAAAAACCCAAACCAAAACCAAACGAAAACCAAACAGATTTGAGGACTTTGCACTGTTCTTGACAGTTCTTGAAGACAATCAGACAATCGCAGGTAAAATATATTTTGCGTGCAAACAATGGCTCCTAAATGAATTCAGAATACTTCAATTCAAATTAATTTTCAGTTGAATTAGTGACTTGATTTACAAATAGGGTATTAGAAAGAGAATGAAAAGATTGAAATTGGTTTCCACAACAACCACTTCCACTGGCATTACCATGATCATCTAAATAGCAGAATAATGTTTGTGACATCTACCTCTACTTAATACTCCTATGCAGCAGGAATAAGAGTGGCTTTTGTACTCATGTATTCTCTCTTGTCTTAGCTGGATCCTACATTCCAGTTACAAAAGGCCAAAATCCCAAGCACTGATTTGTGGATTAAAAAAATACCCATCAAGATTTGATAGAAGCAAAAAAGCCTTTTGTAGTTTTACATCTACTTTGTAGTTTTACAAATTTGCAAAGGAAATCACCAAACACAAAAGTGAATGATTCACAAGTAATTTCTAGAGTCTTTCCTCAATATTTAATAAAAATAATGATTAAAATAAATGGAATTTAAGTAGTTTAATGTCTTCTTTGCAAGACTATGACCAGTTTTGGAGCATTGAATTGAATCAATTTATTTCAGTAAGAAAGGTAACGATCTGATATTAGGGCAAATTGAACAGGACCAAAGACAGTGTAGTGAGATACGATGCTTGGAAACACCATGGCCTCCTCCTATGAAGAACTCCTAGAAAACCTCTCTCTTGAGTGGAAATATTTAACTGTGCCCTGGGACAGCAGCACAAGCCAACAAATTCTCTTACATCCCACTGACTCACCATAATGCTAGCTACTAAGAGCTAGTAAGATCTTGGGCAAAAAACTGCTCAGTGCAACCACCAGCACATTGAAGTTACCTACATGTTTAGAACAGCCCGACAGATTTAACAGATAAATGGACTATGCTCAATGTTACCACACAAAGTTTTTATTTCTATTCACCTCTCAATCATGTGCAACTGCAGAGTTTCTCAAGAAAGTAGTGGAAACACTCAGTTATAGCAAATGAATGTCTGCCTGCTAGCCTACCTGAAGAAACAAGGACAGTATGTAGAAATTTATCCTGTCTTCCCCTGGTTCACAACATAACTATGCAAAGCCCAACCTGCAAGTAAAATTGACTGTTCTTAACACCTACAAGCTGAGATGTCCTTTAATCTGTCTCTAGAGAAGGGGGACATAACCCCCACCAAAAAAGCCAACCAAACCGTGTCACTTCCAGGTGACTCCATCCCTACTGCTTACCTAAACCATCCTTGCTGCCCTCTGTCCTCAGAAGTAAATGGCAATAGTTTCATTGCTCCTGAGATTGCTAGAGGTTATTTTGACACTTTAGGCTGGTCCTCTGCTCCTATATTGGTTTTAGCAGCAGTGCTTTAAGCTTACATTATAGTCATGCATATATGGAACATGCTCTTTGTGTCTCCACACGTGCTGACAGAAGTTAAAGTCCGTATTTTTTCTTTATACAAGCTCCAAATGATCCATTTTTCAGTGAAGAGACAGCTAAGTATGTTAGCTGAGTGCAGATGCAATTGGGTTGTGCTGAGATAACGGTCAGGTAGCATCCCATAATTCCCAGTTCCATTGCATATTCCAGTGCTTCTGTTTACTCATTTCCCACTCTACTGCCTACACCTGAAGATACTGTCTAGTGCATTCACTGTCAGCATTTAACCCATCGTTCTATGGAGCATCCCTTCATTTTTTAAGCAGCTCACTGCAACTCACTCAGAGAAAGCCTGCCAAGCAGGCTGCCAGCTGAGCAGAGCCACGCGGGAACAGGCTGGGTTTGCACGCTTAGTTAGAGCCTCCTTGTTACAGTCCAAGCACTAGCCATAACTCACAGACTGTTCAAACAGCCTTGGCTCTCAATCCAGCCCTCTGATAAGCAGGGCATCAGAAGTGAGTCAGCGGTCCTTGGGGAGGCTGAACTCCCTGTATGTGCTGTTCTTTGGATGGTGATTCACATCAACTGACATTTAATCACCAAGACCAATCTCTGTCCATGTGAGTGCTTCTCTTTCATTTCAGTGCAAAATCTAGGAGACTAACCTGTCTGACCATGCAGTGGAAGAGAGCAGACCAGTGTAAGCACAAGAGGGAGAAGTTAAAACTAAAATACCCTCAATATCTTCTAGTCTGAAACTGTCTCAGAAAAGAGAGTGCAAGTGAAGGTGAAGCAGAGTACTTAAAAGCGTAAATAACATCTACCACAAATTTGAAGGTGGCAGCCAAAATTCACTGTTTATCTGCCACTGTACTAAAAGGTTTGACCTTTAATTTCACCATTACTTTCTCAGTAGGAACTTTATGTTTTGATGCTTTGAAACACTTAGGACTGCAACAGGAACAGAAAAGATAAACAAATTACATATAGGTCACAATGCACAAAGTACCCCAGATGTTAGTGTCCTGGATGGATAGGCTAAGAGGAGTCTTGCATTCACAGTCTGAAAATGTATTTAAGGCTAAACCTGGAGAATCGCGTATACAGCAGGGCAACACTGGTGTTCCCATGTTGCCAGAGATACAGTTAAGTGGTTACTGCCATCTTCAATCTCTATTACAAGAAAACTTGCAAGAAGTACAGGAGGAGTTTGTTGATTTTAACCACTAAGATTACTATTCTGAAGGGTGCTGCATCACTGAAATAGCTTTATCTTTCATTATGAAGGCATAAAAAAAATTTACAATGAAATACCTAATCCAGCCCAGTCTGCCATTCTCCACACAGTCTTTGCCACTCTGCTGCACCAATTAGTTGCAGTTGCTACCACCAAACCTTTACTCTCAGCAACCTACATTATGTCATCATAGCACTGTATCTTTTGAAAAAGAGGAATTTTTTTGGCAAAGTCATCGCTTGGCTTCTCCAATTTATCTGCGGTGTGACGTTTGGGGAACAGCCACACTTCAGCTGTTAGCAGCTTTCCACAGCATTCCCCACACTGTCCACATCAATGATACATGCTGCTAAATTTGACTGCAGATAAACCTGAGATACATAAAGAGACTTTTTAGTGAGGGAATATCTCCATAGCTTCAAGCAGAGGGTAGATGGAGCTGCTGGCAGCTCCATTAGAATTTATTTCATCTGAAGAAAAGGAGATGTCCTTTATTCAGGCAGGTAAGCACCTTTTGCCAAGATCTCTTTGGCAAAAATGGTATCCAGCGCTTTACCAGAGTAGCCTGTGGTGTTGTTCATTTATCTGTCATTGTGGTTGTTTGGGCTCCATCCAGAAGCTCTTGTGTCAAAAATCACCTTACACCTTTCTTCTTCTGAATGCAATTTACATCTTCTCTGAATGCCAACTTTACTAAGAAGATGTTCATCCTGTCCAGGGTCCTATTAAGAATCCATGTAAAACATGCCATTAAAGGTTCAGATTGGCTGTAGTGTTGCCAATATCCAAAAGCAGTGAAAACAAAACCTATATTTTTGCAGAGGACCACAGATTGACACCTTCATACTCACTCCTTCATCTTTCATTAGATAATTAACAAAGGTAACAGTTGCCAGATTACAGAGTCCTGCAAAGCAGAAATGTAAACCTATCAACTCATTTCAACATGGCCTGCAAATAGTTTTATGGTGGCGATGATTTTCTGTAGCTATTGAATCAGGCAGTATTGAAGTAATTGTTTTTATACCACAGTATATTACATTATCTTTTCCTGCCCCATTCCTGACCTGATTAGAAATTCTTCTGAAACTTCTGTAATCACTGTTTTTATTTCCTATGCAATACAAAAATATGTAGAAAATAAGAGAAACAATTTTGTTGAATTGGAAAGACAAATCTTCAAAGACAACAAAAAGGAAAATAAACATTTTAATTATGAAACAAAACCAGTACATTTCTGATGCTTTGTCCTGGACTATGAGCACTCACATACGTGCTTTTATTCTCTGATAAAAATCTTTATAAGAATAGAATTTTAATTACACATCCTCAATGTGATGCAGATCATGCCAACTTCATTACATCTCTGGTATGAGAATTGGCTGATTATCTGGTAACAAGTCTTCTTTCACATTTTAAAAAACACAATATGTTAATATAAACCACAGTTGCTTTCTGAACATTTTAGCTGTCTGGTGCGAGGGAAAGCCCTGGAAGAAGAGTCTGCATATCTCAAGAGACTCTACTTAGACAGTTTTTTTTTGGTAGAAGTCTATTTTAGTAAATACATTGCTCATTATGGTGTTCCAGATGTTCCCTTCTTCCTGGCCCTCGTGCAAAGTATTCTATATTCTCTTTGGATTAGGGCACTTCATGATATGTGTTCAGGGACAGAGGGCACTTCTGACATAACGAGGGCCACATAGCTGATTAGCACACTTGCTGCTGTACACCCACGCTCTTCTGGGATCTGTCTGCTACATAACAGCCTGGAGTGCCTTGGAGCAGCAGGGAACTGCTGGTGAGAAACCACAGAGAGGCCTTGTGGGTGGTCAAAAGAGAAAGATAACTTGAAATAGACAACCAAGAAATAAAGAGTAGTTCCAGTTCAGATTAAATTCCAATTTCCACCTAGTAAAAATGAAGGGTTCTATGTAAAGGGACACACACCCTGCAGAGATCATTTCTGAAGTGCACTAAAGCTTCACGTTAGATGTAAACACTGAAATCTTCAATCTTTTGTTCTATCACTACAGACTCAGTAGATTTTAAAAGTGGATACGGAGAAGACAACAAATGTCACATTTTAGCTGCTGCTCTGAATGGAAAACTGAATGTGAGCCAGCAATGTGAAGCCCAGAAGGTCGACCACATCCTGGGTTACATCAAAAGAAACATGGCCAGCAGGTCAAAGGATGCGATTTTGCCGCCTACTCTGTTCTTGTGAGACCCCACCTGGAGTACTGCATCCAGCTCTGGAGCTTCTAATATAAGAAGGACATGGTCCTGTTGAAGTGAGTCCAGAGAGGGCCATGAAGGGGTGGAGCACTTCTTCTATGAGGACAGCTGAGAGAATTGGGTTGTTCAGCCTGGAGAAGAGAGGGTTACAGGCAGACCTTATAGCAGTCTTCCAGTACCTAAGGGGCGCCTCGAGGAGAGATGAGGAAGGACTCTTTATCAGGGGGTGTAGCCATAGAACAAGGGCTAATGATCTTAAACTGAAAAAGGCTAGATTTAGATTAGATATTAGAAAGAAATTCTTTACTGTCAGGGTGGCGAGACACTGAAATAGGTTTCCCAGAGAAGCTGGGATTGCCCCATCCCTGGAAATGAGGCTAGGGGCCTCACTGGCTTAGAGGAACCTGGTCCAATGCCCCATGGCAGGAACATTGGAACTAAATCATCTTTAAGGCCCCTTCCAATTGTAACCATTCCATGATTCTACATGAGGTTAAAGTGAATATGATGGAAACCATTGAGGGACTTACAAACTTATTTGCAGTTCACATGGAATAAGCCATCTTTTCTGTCAAATGTGCGTATCCTTGATCTGACTCACCTTGACAGTAAAGATTTTATACCCCATTCTGCCAAGTTAAAAGGTTGCAAGGCTCAAGTAAGAATATTTTGCTGTTGACTGCTTCTGTAACCACAGTTTAAGTGAGCAAAAATAATTCTCAACATTGGAGAACCCAGTGAAAAATCTAAGACTCGGTCAAGAAATGGATTTTTCATTAATAATTTTTTAGCTAAGCTTCTGTTGATTTTGAATCTCATAAGCAAAGAGTGACTATCCCAAAAAAAACAAGGCACACTAATTTCAATAGTTCTATTATGGAACAAGCATATAAAAATTATTTGACAAGATAAGGTACAGAGACACAAGCTGAAAGCATTTATAATAATGTCTCCTTTCTATTAATCCAGGTAATACAATTCTATCTATTACACACTGACAAATAAATACACCCATACTCAACATAGACAACTGTGGAGGACATGAGAGTCCACCTTTAAATCACATCTCTAGCTCCAGCTCTTTCTTGAATCTTCCAGGTGAGGAATAGTGAAGAGACACCTATGCCATAACAAAAACCACAACCAATGCATGTCATGATTTTGCAGCTATAAATGGAAATTAGAAACTCATACCATATTTTCAGAGATCTATGAATATTTGGAAGTAATTGACTGAACTCTAAAAGAAATATCAGTGCAAAGCAGAAACCACTTTCAACTGGTGCCTAAGGCTCCTTCCGAATCTGGACGTTTTCAAATCTGAGTAATACAGTGACAAACAAAAGGAACGCATCCAACCAAAAGAGAACAAGAAAGAACTAACAAATCAATTTATAGCAAGATTTCTCATTTACAAGGCCCTGACATTAAGATTGCTGACCTTCACCATCTAAGACTAAGAGAAGTCTTTCAGTGAATACAAAGTTTCAGTGAACAGCAAGACTTTCAGTAGGATCAAAATTATCTGTGAATTCCTATCAAGTTCATCCAACAGTTTCAGCTTAAAGAAACAAGAGATATCCTCTGATACTAGCAGAAACATAGATTATAGTGGTAAGATTACAGAAAAGTCCCATAACATTTAAATATGTTACACCTACCTGTTAAAATTTAAAATTTTAATCATTACCATTGTTTCTGTCCCTCAGTTAATGAGTTTTTCGGGGACTAGATAAGAATCATTTCCATGAAGGGTTAGAGACCTGCTAAGGCCAGGGACCCTGGTGCTAGCCAGCTCTCATCTCTGTGCTCCAAAAACCACATAGAGGAAGAACCAAGTCTGATTGCCAGCTGCCTGTTTCCTCAGATATTAAACACTGCCTACTTGCTGCTGTTTCTTCAGCTACCTTCACCTGGGAATACACTCAATAAAACATGATTTCTGACAGTCTGACAAAGTTAAACTGCATCATGATCTACTCTGAGACAGCACATAATTAAATCCAAACTGGGACACTAATATCACTTTACATAGCATCTTAGTACACTATTACTTCTGCCAAAGTCAACCTACCCTGTTAATTGTCATAAAAATAATAGCATTTACAATCTCATAGTTAATCAGTTTGCATAAAAGGAGGTTCAGAGTAACACCAACCTTGGTTACAACACCAAATGAGACACTGAAGAGTGACTATTTTGGCTTAAGCCAGGAAAAGTGAAGACTACTACTTTAACTAGAAAAATAATCTCTTCTTCCCAGCTTCTTGGGGACACAGAGAAACAGAGCAAGCTTTCCTATCTGAGCCCAAAATATCGAGTTCATAACAGTAAATTAATTTCCTTGTATTGGGTTTGCATGGCAAGGTTTTGGTAGCTGGGGGGCTACAGGGGTGGCTTCTGTGAGAAGTTGCCAGAAACTTCCCCTGTGTCTGACAGAGCTAGTGACAGCTGGCTCCAAGATAGATCCGCCAAGGCTGAGCGCATCACTGATGCTGGTAGCACCTCTGTGATAACATATTTAAGGGGGGAAAAACTGCTGCACAATGGCAGCTGGTAGAGAGGAGTGAGAATGTGTGAGCAAAACAACTCTGTAGACATCAAGGTCAGTGAATAAGGACAGGAAAGAGATGTTCCAGGCTCTTGTGCAGAAATTCCCCTGCAGTGCATGGTGAACACCATGGTGAGGCAGGCTGTCCATCTGCAGCCCATAGAGATTAAAGGTAGAGAAGATATCCGCCTGCAGCCTATGGAAGACCCGAGCTGGAGCAGGTGGGTGCCCTGAAGGAGGCTGTGACCCTGTGGGTGAAACCCATGCTGGAGCAAGACCTGTGGCGCCATGCAAAGAGAAGCCCACAGTGGAGCAGGCTTGGGGGGACCCTGGGGGACTTGCACTGGAGAAGTCTGTTCCTGAAGGACTGCATACCCACAGAAGGGACCCACGCTGGACCAGTTTGTGAAGAACTGCAGCCTGTGGGAAGGATTCGGATTGAAGAAATTCATGGAGGACCGTCTCCCATGGGAGGGGGAGGAGCGGAAGAGTGTGAGGAGTCCTCCCCTGGCAAGGAAGGAACAGCAGGAACATGTGACACACTGACCACAACCCCCACTCCCCATCCACCTGCACCATTCGAGGGGATAGGGTAGAAAAAATCAGGAGTGAAGTTGAGCCTGAGTTGGGGGGGCAGGTGGTTTATGACATGGTTATATTTCTCATTATCTAACTGATTTCCCCAAGTAGAGTCTGTTTTCTCCATTATGATAATTGGTGAGTGATCTCTTCCTGTCCTTATCTCAACCCATAAGTTTTGTGTTATATTTCCTCTCCCCTGTCCAGCTGAGGAGGGGATGGATAGAGCAGTCTTGGTGTGTACCAGGGGCCCAGGCAGGGTCCAGCCACCACACTCCTCATGACAGGAGATAATAGATGCAGCACTATTATAATGCTTTGTCACTTCAGCCGTCAGTTTCAGATCACTGGGCCATTCCTCTCCACCCTGTGGAAAAGCTGTTTTTGCTTCCACCTCCACTCTGCACTAAAAGCACAGGGTGGTTTTAGTGGGCTGTCACCCACTAAAAACAGGGTGACAGTCAGAGCTTTCTAAATTCCTTTTTCTTAAAGGAGAGGGAAGTGGAGGAGAAAAGTGGTTCCCCCTGCCTCCTACCCATAATAAAAAAAGAGCACTGCCTTTATTTTATTTTTTTTCCCCTAAGTTCTAGTGGTGCTGCTTAAAACCATTCAGATGGAAAATACTTTTTGAAAATACCACAACTCCTGTGCCAAGCAAATGGCTGTTATACATGATAAAGCATTTCCAAAGGGCTACCAAGTGCATCAGACAAATTGGCACCTGCCTTGAGATTTGCAGGACAGGAGTTCTGGTTACGCCTTCACTCACCTATAGACCCACGGGATTGTGTAAAGGCAGCTCCATATGGTGTTAAGAATCTGACTCATTGCTATGAATGATTGTCAGAAATGGGTCCCCTCAAGCAGTACTTTTTTTCCTTGTCACTTCAGAAAGAAGGAAATGTGGTTTAACTGAAAATTTAAGCAGCATTAAGGGCTTGTTGCTTGCAAAGGTATATTGACAGCCTTGTAAAAATTGCTGCAGTTACTAGTGTTGTCAGACTGTCTCAGAAAAGGCTTGTTAATAAGGTAGAGAATTTGAAAAAAACAAAAACTTCAATCCAAAGAGTCTGGTGAAACACACTACATTGAGAAGTGCATTTTAATAGCCTTTTTAAACAGTCTTTCCCGGCCCTTTCCTTCATTCCTTAGAATGAAGGCAGATTCCATCACATTTCCAAGGGAAAGATGAAACAATCATGGGCAGCTCTGCACAATCTGCTTGACCGAGTTTGAAAGAGAGTACACTGAACAAACAGCAACTGCCACCAGGAGCAGAGGCATGACCTCAAGACCACAAGACTGGTGTGCCAAGAAGCTAACACAGCAAGAGTTGTATGAAATTGATGTGCTTATGTTTCAGACACACGACATGGCTGGGTTCAAATACTGTTCGAAAGGGTGAATACCCCAGTTATGTGGTTGAAGAGTCAGCACAGGACCAGTAGCAGTAAAAAAAGGAAAAGGAAAAGGAAAAGAAAAAGAAAAAGAAAAAGAAAAAGAAAAAGAACCAGATGGAGAATTGATAAGTAGGAAAACAAAATGAAATTTTTGCAAGGCAATGTGGTAGAAGTTAAGCATTTCCAATTATTATTGGTTGCCTCCACTTGTTATTTTATTATTTTTGTGCAATTGAAAGGGGACCTTGAAACAGGCCACACAGCACAGGTGGAAATTTCTATAAACCTAAAGAAATGTTTCCTAGTGAATCAACATCCAGTTTAGCAAATACCAGTGCTAACTGAAGGTGTTACCCATCCCTCAGGTGTTTGGGGTTTTTTTGCCATTCATCTAACACATCCTCCCAATGGGTTTGCAAGTGGAGGACCTGTGTTATCAGGCACTCACACAATCAAGATCAATTAAGATAATTCAAGCCACCTTCATCAGGTGTGTAAATCCTGACTTTGTTAAACACTGACTTTGCCTTTAGCAATACAAGAAGCAGTCTTACTGTCCTTCTTTCAGCATCAGGCTTTTAGGTCACTAGAGGAGACAAAATGATGAGCAACATATCTGGGCTGTCTTCAGCTGGCATGGCAGGATCCATGTGTACCCTTCTACAGACCTCTCAGCCTATAGACAAGGAAACTCACTAGAACCTTAGCTTTGATAGTGCATGGGATTCCACAGAGAGATTTAATTCTCTTAGTGGTTTCAAGTGTATTACACCACAGAAAATCACCAATAACAGGGCTGTGGTCTCTTCTGCCTCAGTATGTCATTTCATGCAGAGCATACCCCCTTTGTCACCTTAGGTTAGGTGCCAGGGAAAGATGTTGTAAGAGGCAGCTGAACATTTTTGCAAGTTCTTACAGTTTTTCTTCAAGAAATGCATTGAGAATTGGTATTAAATCCCATGTAAGAGAATAATCTGAAATGCATACCTATTTTTAGACTAAGGATGAACGGATCACTGCTCTTTATAAACAAATTCCCACAAAACAATCCTTATTAAAAGCAGTCACACACTCCCTTCCCTTTATTTTGGTTATTTATTCCCATTCCTTGGAGTACGTTTAATTTGCCCTTAATAACAGTTCAGTTCACATCCAAAAAGGTGTTTATTGTGCTTTTAAGTGGATTTATATGGAGAGATATATAATCGGTAAACAAATATGCTTACAGAGATGAATACTACTATGGACAATGCCTGTTACTTAACCTTCCCATAACAAGAGAAAATTAAATTAGAGACTTTGGGGAAAAAAAAAAAAAAGAGAGAGAAAGAGAAAAATGCCATTACAAGCGCCTAAAAATCCAGGCCTAAACAACAACATTAGCAGGGAGTCATACATTAGCAGGAAGTCATTTGTACACATTAATTAGATCTCCCCTAAGCCTTCTCTTCTCAAGACTAAAAAGACCCAAGTCCCTCAGCCTTTCCTCATAGGTTCCAGGCCCTTAGGTTCCAGGCCCTTAATTGTCTTTGTGGCCCTTTGCTGTACCCTCTCCAGCAGTTCCCTGTCCTTCTTGTACTGGGGAGCCCAGAACTGGACACAGTACTCCAGATGGGGCAGAGTAGAGGGGCAGGATGACCTCCCTTGACCTGCTGGCCATGCTCTCTTGATGCACCCCAGGATGCCACTGGCCTTCTTGGCCACAAGGGCACATTGCTGGCTCATGGTCATCCTGTTGTCCACCAGGATTCCCAGGTCTTTCTCCTCAGAGCTGCTCTCCAGCAGGTCAGCCTCCAACCTGTACTGGTGCAGAGGGTTATTTCTCCTCAGGTGCAGCACCCTACACCTGCCCTTGTTAAATTTCATTAGATTTCTCCCAGCGCAACTCTGAAGCCTGTCCAGGTCTCACTGGATGGCAGCACAGACTTCTGGGGTGTCAGCCAGCCTTCCTAATTTTGTGTCATCTTGCTGAGGGTACATTCCATCCCTTCATCCAGGTCATTGATGAATATATGGAAGAGGACTCGACCCAATAATGACCCCTGGGGAACACCACTTGTCACAGACTTACAGCTGGATTTGTCATCCTAACCACTGGAAAATTTAACTAAATTGCTTTCTATCTAGAGAATAATAGCCAAGCCAGCCATGCACAAACAGGGAAATATACCTGTGCAGCAATTAATTAATCAGACATTCACCAAAACTACTATCTCATTATCAGAAAGACCAAGTGAGGCTGTTTTAATCATATTCACTTCCTAGATGCATATATTAAGTACAATTTTTTCCCCAAAATTTGAGCTGTCCTGTACCCATACACATAAAAGCTTCACCGCAGTATGCATTTACTAACAAAACACACAAGAACAAATTGTCGAGGAGTTCTCAAAGGAGCAAGTCTGGAATGCAAGTGAGAAAGCACACAGGTCCTACCAGCTCTTCACCACCAGGGTTCTGCAGCTGCTTAGCTGCATTACATCAGTTTTGGATCTTTTCAAGGTTGGAAATGATCCACCAGATTGGATCTTTGTCCTGTTCTTCCTCCTCCTCTCTTTTTCTCCACTTATGGGAGGGATGGGGTTCTTTTGGGGGGCGTTTGCTTGGATTTTTTTGTGTGTCTTTTGTTTGTTTTGTTATTGTTGTTGTTGTTGCTGTTGTTTTTACCTTGGCGTGGAAAAATACAAAGGATAAATAAGCAGGAATAAAAAATATGAGTAGAAAACAACAGATATTCAGTTTCAGAAATTCAAGATTAATGTTTGCATTTCTCCATATCTAGCCCCACCCCCCAAAAGAACGTAATAAGAAGTTACTGAAATGTATTCTAAGAACAATCTATTTTGAAGTTTTAAGTGAAAAGCTTCTGGCTTTATCTGAGCAATTCTTACTATTCAGAAATACCAGGAAGGATATTTTCATATGTATCAGGTGGACAGTTAATAAATCTGTGGCATTTTTTAAGATTTTCCTTCAACTTCGGCACTTCTTGTTTGAAAATAGATGTTTGTTCATTAAACAGCTCATTTCTCCTTATTTTAATGGCTTTGTGTCCATCCAAAGCTCTTTTGTAAACTCAAGTTATAAAAAGCTTAGCATATTACAATCACTAAGAGACATATTTCATCCCAAACCTGCCAAAGAAGGAAGAAGCAAGTGTTCTTCCTGAGCAGGAAAAAAGAGAAGTCACAAATAATTGTCTGGTTCAGTAGGACAAAGAAACATGAAAGTACTTTATTCCAATTAAGGCTCTTCTCGAAGACGTTGTTTAAGAAAAGGTAACATTTGTTTCAGCAGACAGGAGAAATTCAGATGCCAAGCACCTAACCGCAAAGGATTCATGCTAATTATTTTTTGCAGAGGATGCTAAATTGTCACCATTAAAAATGATCAAAGATTACAAGTAGCCAGTTTTTCAACTGTTGTTTGTAGATGCCATGTGATAATTTGTCATCTTCAATCTTTTAGAAGTCTGTTACTCATCTCCATGCCTGAATGGTTTTAAAATTATAAGGAAAACTTGCTCATATATATGTGACAAGAATTAAAGCCAGAATTAAAGCACCACTGCAAAAGGCAACTGTGCGGTTCCTTACTGGTTCCCTCAAAATTCTGATTTATTTCAATTACTGTGACCAGGAGAAAACATATAAATATTGTCCTTGACATCTTGATCAGGAGGTAAACACACCAAACAAATCTAATTTTACTGTCAAATCCTAAACATCATTATTTTGCAAACTGTTTTCTAACACAGGTTAGATGACAGGTGTCATCTGCAGCTAGACACTGTCAGCAAGAGCTTGATCTGCAACCAGCTAGGCAGTGTGAAAATATCTTGGAAATGGTGTAGGACAACAGGTAACAAGAAGGAATACCCCTTAATAGTTAGTTATATAACTGTAGCTGCATTTTCAGGATCAGTAGCATTTCTCTTCAAAGTTGCAGCCTTTTCTGATTTCAGACAGCTTAGTGTTTTCTCCATTTTCTCAGCAAAGATTGGCTAAAAGATTAGTTCCTTGCATTTGAGGAGAAATTGGAGGAGTCTGAATTGGTGCCATTCTCTTCTTCACTGACTTTTCCCAAAAATGAAATACTTCACATTTACTTAAACCATTGCACAAGTAAGCTAAAATGTTACCAGTAACTTTCTAAAGTCTATATGCTAGAATATATTTCTACTCCCTCCCAAAAAAATATTTATTCTGCACACTTTGTCACTTCTTTGAATATTAGCTGCCTAGAAACTAACATGCATTTTTCCACTGCCTGATTTCCCCTGCTTCCCCCATTGCCTATAAAACTAGCCACCTTTTTCTGGTAAAAGTAAATACTGCAATTTCCAGAAAGCACAACAATGTCCAGCCATGACTTTTGGAACTTCCAACTTCCAACAAGCCAAAAATCCTTTGGAGTTCTTCAGTCTTTTTTACAACATAGTTACTTATTTCAAGGAGTATCAAGATTTTGGAGGCACCTTCCAATAAAAATATGGGAAGTTCACCGTAGAGAAAGAATAAAGAAGATGTAATGACATACTAACCCATTTTGATTAAGCAAGTGGTTTTCAGACATTTACTGTAGTTAACAAAAAGTCAATTTCACTCTTCTTATTGACCTGCTGTGTAATTTTTTTTAAAATTGAATACTCCTTTTGCAAATTTTATATCCTCATCTATTAATGTTTCAAAATAACTGTAGCCAAAATGCAACTGCATTGCAGTTATGAAAAAACTCATCTCACTTTTTAATTTTGTAATTTACCCACAACACATTTTTCCACATACTTTGAATATAAACAATCCTAGTAATAATATGAACACAGAACACTTTCTTTAAATGCAGGAGAACATACATGTTAATCAAAAGCATAAAGCTGAAGAAAACAGCATGTGATTAGTATATTTATCACAGTAAATATTCAGCAGTAGCGCAGATTTTGTAAAAGTCAAGAGGGCACTTGACATTGCATATTTCCAATCAGTATTCATAGGCAATATTTAATACTCTTGATCTAATGGATACAGAAACACTACAGTGCTTCAGGCTTCAAACACTGAGCAAGTAAATATAGACTGCAACCAACAGGCTAGCAAATCTACTTCTGAAGCATGAAAAAAAATAATGAAAAGACAGAAAAAACCAGATGCAAGAAGAGATAGGAGTAAACGTTTTAAGGAAGTATTGAAAATGAGATTGTACATACTGAAGCACTGTGCGGACAAGTCCAGGATAGCTGAATCAGCTTAGTTTAACTGAGTTATTTTATATTACAGAAGAAAATTCATAAATTACATAAGCTTATTGATAACACATGTAAACTCTAAAGTAGAGATACAGAAGAAGTTTTCATATAAGCTTTTAGGAATAAAAGGGGCATTCACCTACTTGTCTTATTTCATCTGTTAGCATGGCTAACTTTGCTACTGCAGGGATGTCTTAATGGAACAGGAAATGCCTTCCCTTTTTTCCTACCCTGCTGGAGTGACTATAATTGCAGATAGTTAAATAATTCACATTTGATCAAAGATAAAGCAGTGCTATCTCATACTATCATTTAGCTACCTTACCTACATTTTTTTACTTTGGGACTGTTATGCTCTATTTTGCAGAAGTACAAGCGCTGCTGTTGTACACTCTGTAAAGTTTAATTTCTTGTATCTGTTTCAAGTTGTTTACTAAAGGAGCATGCAACAGGTTGTGGTAGGCTGACATCAAGCTGAAAGCCCTACTGCATGAACTTTGATTATGTTTATCAAGCAGTATTCTTCATTCTGAGACCAATGGAATGAGGTTCAATAAGGCCAAGTGCAGGGTCCTGCACTTCGGTCACAACAACCCCAGGCAGCGCTACAGGCTGGGGGCAGAATGGCTGGAG
>BJBW01001048.1:181116-223788 GCA_004320125.1 Scolopax mira | reverse complement strand
CGCAGGGCATTGTCCACCACCGACTCGTTGGGGGGGGGGGGTGCGTGGTGTCTCTTCTGCCCCCCAGCTCCTGAGACAGACCTTTGAAGCCTTGGGACAGACCCTGAAGGATAGACCCTCCAACCTTTGGGATAGACCCTCCAACATTTGGGATAGACCCTCCAACATTTGGGATAGACCCTCCATCTCCTTGGGCAAGACCCTTCACCCCCTGGCACAGACCTCTGAGCCCTTGGGATGGACCCCTCAACCCTCAGACACCCCCTCCATCCCGTGGGACATCCCCCTCCATCCCATGGGACATCTCCCTCCATCCCATGGGACATCCCCCTCCATCCCATGGGACATCCCCCTGCCCTATGTTGCCCCTGTGGTCACACAGGATGTAAAAGTTGTCCCCCCCCCCTCCCTGCTCTCCATCCACTCCTAAAGACCCCAACTTGGGGGACGCCACCGGGGGCCTGGTGGCTTCTCTCCCCAAGCTGGGGGACGTTGGGCAGTGGCTTTTCCTGGTGGCTTCCACAAGCACCTCTCCTTCTCCTCCAGCGCCGAGTGAGGGGGATCTGCCGAGCCCACGATCTGCTCTTCCCCTGGAGCTGCTGGCAGCCGGATGCTGCTCCGGCTGGGGGTGCAGCGTATTTAGGGGGGAAGCGAGAGGGTCTGCGCTCCCCGATGGGCTGCCTCATCCCTCTCTGTGCCCAGCAAGACGCCCCCATCCTCAGCGAGGAGCAGCGCGTTCCTCCCGGCAGTAGGAGAGCGCTGGGGGGGGTGTGTTGGGCAGGGAGGTGTTTTCCCATCAGCTCCGCCAGCCCGAGGACCTGATGCAATAAACCTCCGGGTGAGTGACCCTAATTCAGGCTGGATTAAAGCCAGCAGGGCCGGAGGACTTGGTGGGCAAAGACACCCTCGGGGGCTGGGCACCGCGGGGAGGGGGGCAGAGGAGAGAGAGGCGAGTCGAGAGGCGAGCTGCGGCGGGGGGGGGACGGCTCTGAAAGGCTGGATCCCTCCTGCTCTGTGGGGAGAGGGTCCCTGTGAACCTCGAGCCCCGGGTTTGAAGCCCCCCGGGGATGTGCTTGGGTCTTGCTGGAGGAGCTGGGGCCGGTGGGAGCACAGCCCGGGGGCGCTCAGCCCTGACACGACTCCCCCCCGACGCCTCCTGCCAGCCCAGGTGCTGGGGTTTCACGCTGCCCGGGGTGCCGTGGTGCTTTTCTGGGGTCAGAAAGTGGTTTATTAAGGGCCAGACCGTGCCTTTCCCCGTCGGGGGGCAGGGGGAGAGCCACGGGAGGAGGAAGGCTGGGAAGAAGAGCTCAGGGCACACGGGAAGGCTGTGTTTTGAAGAACTGGGGTGGTAGAGGACGTTCTCCTGGAGAACCCTTGAGGAGACACGGGGTGTGCTTTGGTTACGGCTGGAGGACACACATTTTGGTTTCTCTGCTGTCACCTCTGGAGTGTCCCAGCCGGGGGGACGTGGAGCAGAGCACCCGGTGATGCTCCCAGGTGTCCCCAGCCGTGTGCCTGCTGGCGCTGCAGGCCAGCCCCCAGCACTGGGGAGACGAGGGGCCCTGGAGCTGCTCTGCAAGACCCTGGCACCCCTTACCACCCTGGGGCCGGGGTGTGCCAGCCCCCCGCCTCCTGCTGTGACACCTTCTAGAGCCACATCAGCTCTGGGGACGTCCTCATGGGGTCTGTGCTGGCGGATGGCGAGGGACCCCCAGGCTTTGTTTGCCTCCCAGCGGTCTCCGTGCGCGCGTGGGAAGAGTTTGGGGCGAGTAACTCCGTCTCTCACCCCTTTGCACCCGGGGAAGGAGTTTCCTGCTGACTTCAGTGGAAACCTCTGCCCGGGCAAAGCTGCCCAAGTCGATTGTGGCACCGTAAATCGGGACTTGTTCTCCGGGAGCCGCCGCCGAGAGCTGAGAACGTCAGACTCTGCTTAATTGATGAAAACGCAAGGCTTGCAGTCTCCTGTCCTGCTCTGGGGCCGCCAGCTCTCATAAGGAGCTCTTTATGTGACAGCCCTGGCCTGCGTTCAGGGACAGGGTGGGAGGAAAAGGAGAGAAAAAGGTAAATTTTATGGCACGGGGGAGTAGCCAGGCGTTAGAAACGGGCCTCCTGGCAGGATGCAAAACCGCAACAGGGCATGAAAAAAAAAAATTGAATGCTTTTTCCCCCCAAATAATCTTACATTTTCTCTTTTAAACCTCTAAAATATCTGTTGAGGGATCTGAGTCATCACTTTTTTGCCGCTTTGGCTCGGTTTCCTGGCTACTGGCTTTGCAAGGTTACTTGTTTGGATGGCAGGAGCAGGGGAAAAAGTAATTCCTGGGAACTCAGGTGATCGTAGCAATGTTGTTAAAACACCAGAAAAACAAACATAGTATTCAGAAGAAGGGCTCCACCTTTTATTTGCCTCCTGCTTTTGCTGAGGCTTTGGGTTTGGGAGCCGCCAGATTTTCTGCCTGTAGCCAGCAGGAAAAAGCTCACGTCTAAAACAGTCGCCTTCCCCCTGGCCCTGGATTTTCCATCATCACGTGATTCCAGAAGCTGCGGATTGAAGAAGAAACATCAGCCTTCCTGAGACCGATTTTACAAAAGAGATGAGGTAGAAATGCAAGTTTTGCTGTTAAACAGCAAGTGTGGGGCCGGGCGGCCACTGACGCCGCGTTTCATCTTCGTCTCGGGCTGTTGGGAAGGGGTCGAGAATGTATCGGCCGAAATTCTCATTATAAACTGCTGCATTTTTTGTGTCCTGGCACACCAATCCATCCCGGGTAAAGCTTGGCACGTCAATGGTAACAGCTGTCTTCTGCAAAGCAGGCCCATAAAATGCGATATTTTGGTTTTTTTAGGAAAAGCTCAGACCGTAGCGATGAGTGTCACCTGCCCGTGGGCTCCAGCCCGTGGGGACATCAGTGGCTGGGGGTCGGCATGTCCCTGCACGGGGGCATTGCACATCAGAGCCCAGTGATCACTGTTTGTGTTACCAGGGCTCTGGCTGACCTGGGGCTGAGATGGTGCCCGGGATGGAGAGACTCATCCACCGGGGGGGCTGCTGGCGGGGCTTGTAATTTTGGTGTGTTAGAAAGCAGTTACAGATATTTCTCATTATCTAAGCAATGATTTCCTCCCCCCCCCTTTGTGCTATATGGTGTTGGCTGGAAATAGAAATCCAATTAAAATTCAGAAAGCCAGCATTTTTGTTTTCATTAAGTCAGAGAAGCCCCTAATAAGTTAAACAGCCTGAATGCATTCAGCTTAAAACACAGGGTGTTCCCTCCGCACCTATGAGGGGGACCCCCCCTCACTCCCCCCGCTGGGTGTGCTCTCCAGCCCGGCCACCTTCCCCGCGAGGCTGCCTCCTCCTTTACATGTCACAGGCTCTGGCTTTAATTAAGTCAACTTTTTCCTCCAAATCTCCTTTTACTGGTTGCTGAAACCAGCACGTTCCCCCACCGTGGTGCAAGCAGCCTGCGTGGCAGCTGGAGCACTGCGGGTGGGAAAGTTTTAAGGCAGCAGATAAAATCTGTCCTAAATCCTGGGGGTGCCTTCTCCTCCCTCCCGGCCTCTCCTGGTCCCTCCTCCATCCCCCCCGGAGCCTGTGTCCGGGATGAGCGAAGGGATGTGCCTGTGGATGGAGGCTCCTGCGGGTGCTGGCCACGGGATAAGCCTCCTGCTTGCCTGTGGCCAGCGGGCACCGTGCTGCGTGCCCCCTGGTCGTTGGCAGCAGCTGAAGGCCGTGGGTGAAGGGCCGGTGCACGAACCTTTCCCTTGGGTCTGGAAGGTCGGTTGTTTAAAGGGTTTGATGCAATTGCCAGGATTCGCTGTGACATCGCGATGTTTTCTGCCCTAAATCACAGATTTCCCTAAACTGAACCCCAGAGCAAGCCCGGTGTCCGGTGAAAAACGTGCGGTTTTCCCAGCGTGTCTACGCCAACCGCGTGGGTGCCAGCCCGGGCTGGAGCGGGATCAGCCCCTGGGGCTGGAGCTGAGGATGCTGCTGCGCTCCCCCAGCCCCCCCTGCCCTGTCCCTCCCCCAGCAGCAAAACCCAGCGCTGCTGCTGCCCCAGAAACCATGTGCGGGGTTGCAAGCAGGGCATGCAGCGGGTGCGGGATGCACAGAGGGTGCTGGGCATGCAGTGGGTGCAGGACATGCAACAGGCAGAGGGCATGCAGGCAATCAGAGGGCATGCACTGGGTGCAGGACATGCAACAATCTGAGGACATGCAGCGGGTGCAGGACATGCAGCAATCTGAGGGTTTGCAGTGGGTGCAGGGCATGCAGCAATCAGAGGGCATGCACTGGGCGCAGGACATGCAACAATCTGAGGACATGCAGCAGGTGCAGTGCATGCAGTGATCAGAGAGCATGCAGCAGGTGCAGGACATGCAGCAATCACAAGGCATGCAGCGGGTGCAGGACGTGCAGTGGGTGCAGTGCATGCAGCAACCCCAGGCCATGCGGCGGGTGCAGTGGGTGCAGGACATGCAGCAACCCCAGGCCATGCGGCGGGTGCAGCGGGTGCAGGACATGCAGCAACCCCAGGCCATGCGGCGGGTGCAGCGGGTGCAGTGCATGCAGCAACCCCAGGCCATGCGGCGGGTGCAGCGGGTGCAGTGCATGCAGCAACCCCAGGCCATGCGGCGGGTGCAGGCCATGCAGCGAGGCCGTGCTCTGCCGAGTGCCCCCGCCGCGGGTGTGTGGAGGGTGCTCTCCCTCAGCTTTTCAGGAACTACTTTTGTTGTGGGTGTTTTTCTGCCACTTCCCGATTTTCCCAGCGCTGCCCCGGACGCAGCCGGTGGCTGCAGCTCCCGCAGGCCCCGCCGGTGCCGCCTCCGCCCCAGGGCACGGCGGGGGTGGAGGAGCCAGTTTTGCTTTCGTTTGCTCGGTCGGAGCCCGTCCCTTCCCCCGGGGGACAGTCCCGGAGCAATCCCCCCCCCTCCCCCGGCCGCGGGGACGCGGGGCTCGGCTCCCCCCGCAGCGCTGAGTTCCTGCCCCCCCCGGGGCTCGGGACTTCTCTCCGGTAAGTGCCTTTAGTCGCCCTGGGGGCCGCGTAACGACATTCTGAGAGCCACCCAACGAGGGTCGGAGAACGTTGCCCTTCTCTCCCCCGGTGCAGGGGGGGGCGGCCGGCCGTGGCTGCGGGCACGTCGGGGGCACCCGAAGGGGTTCGGTTTTACACGTGTCCCCGGTTTAGCGGCACCTCCGGTTTGTGTCCCCGTCGGGGACGTGGGTCCTGGCTGGCCCTGGAGCAGTGACTGGGCAACGGGGGGACCAGCCGCCCCCCCGAGGGATGCTGGCACGGCTATGGGACTGCCAAAGAGGCTCTTGCCTTTCCCGGTGCCCTCCTACCGGGGGGTGCCAGCCCCCCTTCTCTCCAGGGCTCAGGGCAGAGCGGCCCCAGGGACCCCCATGTCGGCTTGGATGGGGGGGACAGCCAGGGTGGCAGGTTCAGGTGGGGGTTTTGGGGTTGTTGGGGCTGTGTGGTGGTTACGGGGAGCGAGGCTGTGGTGGGAGGGAGGGACATGGAGTGGGATGGGGCTGTGGAGGAGCCTCACTCCCACCCTGCGGGTCCCTCATCCTGAGACGGTTTCTTCACCGGTGCCACTCTCTCCTGGGGTCCGGCAGCCGCGGTGCCACACGCAGGGGTGGCAGCTGGAGGTGGTGGATTTGGGCTTGGCACCTGCCTGACCTCTGGGGTGGGCAGGGGAACCTCTCGGGAGCTGCTCTTCAGGTGTTTTTGGTGTTTTTGAGATGAGAGGAGCAGTGATAGTGCTGCAGGCAGCAGAGGGAGGTCCCCGAGCTCGTGGGTCTGGGTGAGGGGAATGTTAATCCATCCACCTGGCTTCTTCAGAGCATCTTCTCTTTGTGGCCTTAAATCCCATCAAGTGGTGGGACAGGGTTGGTCCTTTGGGTCCCTTGGGTCGGGGGGAGGGGAAATGGCACCGAGGGGCTTTGCCCAAGGAGGTCTGTAGGAAAAGGAGAACGGTGGTCTCATCCTCTCCAGCTGTGGTGGGACGGCTGTGTGCCACGGCCCAGGTCAGGGCCATGGTGTGTGACCAGCAGAGGAGCTCTGCTGGTGTGATGAGCCATAAATAATGACGTCTCGTAATCCCCTTTCCCTTGAGGGTCTTGTGTGCCCGACCTCATTGACACGATGGCCCTGGTGGGATGCATCACACTGTTACGGTGTCTGTCAGTGTCCTGACTCCACAGAGCACCAGAGAAACTGATGCTCCAGCACCTTCCTATGGATGCAGAGATGTCCCTGTGCGTCCCACGGGATGCCCTGGGAAATGGCAGTCGGGGCAGGGACGTTCCTGTCCTGTGGTCTGTCCTGTGCTGTGCCCCCTTACCAGGTCCTGCCCTCAGGCTCCTGAGCAGGGCTAATTAGACCATTGCAGATGAACACCCAGCCAGGGCTGGGCTGCTAAAGGGTGTTGCTGGGTCACCTGGCAGTGACACCCATGGGTGGGACAGGCTGTGTCATGGTTCCTCTTCTCCCACCACCCAGCACAAGGCACCTCTGTCCCTGAACAGCTTCACCCGGGGACTGCTGGAAGGTCCCCAGGAGGTTTTGTGGCTTCCGCAGGTTCCCTTTCAGCCATGGCTCAGCCCAGGCAGGGAAGCAGCCATCTTTACCCCCTGCATCCAGCTGGAGAACCTGGATGGGGCTCCTGAACCTGGGAGTCAGAGGTGTGTATCCCAGGGCTGCAGAGGGAGTGATGAGCATCCCTATGGGCAGGTCCTTCTGCATGGGAAGTGCTTCTTTCTTCAGAGTTGATGACCCCAGATTTGCTTGGATGTGGCTTGGGGGGTGTTATCCCTGTTACCCCCCCAGTTGCCATCTGGAGACAGATCTCCTGCCAGGGGACAGTCAGGCTGGGATCCTGATGATCCCGCCTGCCCTGTGCTGGTCCTGGGATGCTGGGATCAATCTCACCTCACCTAACTCCAGCACCCGACTGCCAGGGGTGCTCTGGGAGCTGGGGGAGCCTGTTTGAGACCCCATAGTGGGGGCAGGTACCCCCTGAAGACTCCACTCTTGTGCCTTGTTTTTCAGCTGGGGGCTGTATTGCCCGTCCTGCTCCCTGCCCAGTCCTGCTGCGAATCCTGGCTCTCCCCCTTCCCTTTTCCTTCACCGCCCTGACCCTGTCCATCCGGGGTGCCTGGCTCCTCTCTGTTCCTCCCAGGGATGACCCATGGTTTGAGGTGGGAACTTCATGGGAATGCAGCTTCAGAATGCTCTGACTGATTCAGAGCAGTCCTTGGAAACTGGTGTGGGGTCTGGTTTCATGCCTGGGCTTAAACAAAAGGTTTCATGTGCCAGTAGAAGTACAATGGTGCTGCAGTCCCTGGAGCTTCCCAGAGTCTGTTTTGGAGGGACATTTCATGGTTTTGTTGTCTGTCTGGCCCCAGATCCCCCCCAGCGGTGTCGTTATGGGGGTACTGTGACTTGTGTCTCCACCAGCCCCAGAGAGATGCTGCTGGAGGTGACAGGGTGGGCTGGTCACCGCCGACAGCCTGGGTGACAACACATTGGCTCAGTGGCAGTTGAGTGGCCCCGTGTCCAGCTGCCCTGGCACCCACCTGCCCCATCCTGGGGCTCTGCCGTGTCCCTTGTCTGTCCCCAGTGCCTGGAGCAGCCTGGATGGGTTTATTTGCACCACGGAGCAAAGGAAGGGCTGTTCCTCGGCTGGCAGTGTCTACTCTGCAGTGGTGGTGATGGGGAGACTTCTCCCAACCTTCTGAATTCGAATAGATTTAGCTCTCCAACCACAAAACAGCATTTGAACCCTTTCCCAGCCCGTTAAAGCTACCTTTCTCTTTCTCCTCCATGACAGGTTCATTTAGCTATTGCCAAATGGCATTGTACCATATTAAAATGAAACAGAGATTGCAACGAGATGGCGAGTGAAGGGACTTTTCAACACACCAGAGACCTCTCTCCACCAAAGACCTCTTTCCCTTGAAAGTGCCTGAATG
The DNA here is from genome assembly GCA_004320125.1 of Scolopax mira. NCBI lineage: Eukaryota > Metazoa > Chordata > Aves > Charadriiformes > Scolopacidae > Scolopax > Scolopax mira. Next base: position 215,807 of record BJBW01001048.1, on the reverse strand, counting down.
CAAGAAGTGTCACCAGGATGTTTGGTGCCTTGCTCTGGGGCTTTGGTTCATCCTCCATTTCTGCCTCAGTTTCTCCCTTGGGCTTTTGCTCCTGTTTCCTGCAGGACTTGGAAAATCTCCCCTGGGTGTCCTGTCACGCTGGTTGGGAGGTCCTGGCCTCCATTGCAGCTGGGTCCAGCATGGATCTGTGCAGAATCTTCTCTTGTTGGCTGAGAGGCAGGGACACAATCTTGTGAAGCCACTTTGGGTGGGGGGAACGGGACAGCTCTGGTGCCACAGGGTTTGCCTCGGAGTTTTTGTGACTCCCAGGACACCCCAACTGATTTTGTGGATCATCTCCTGCTGGAGAAGCTCTCCTGGGTGCTGCTCTTGCACTGCCTGGCACAGCCAGTGGGGTTTTGGCAAAGAGGACGCCATCTACTCTGGCACCAAACCATGCCAAGACCTGGTGGGCAGGGGCTTTACTGGGGACAATAGAGGTCTGAGAGGAGCTGGGCGTCATTCCATTGCCTGGGCATGGAAGGAAGCAGTAGCCACTGTTGCCCCGAGGTGGCCACCAGCTGCCGTCAGGCCTCGCTTAGGATGGGATTTCACAGCCCTGCTGCGAGAAACCCAACCGTTGGCATGAGCAGTGTCCCCCATTGAAGCACCACAAGGCACAGTTTCCAGCAGGAAGGGAAATGACTTCATTTTGTTCTCCTGAAACCCTTTTTCCCCACTGTATCGGGCCCCCAAAATAGTCCTCCACAGTATAGTCCCTTTGGCTCCTCCCATCAGGCAGGGCTGTGGGACTCACTCACAGGGTGCCAGCCTGGAAACCAGAGCCCTGGGCATCCCCTGTGCCACATCTGCCCCGAACCACGGGAATTTGGGAGAATTTGAGCTCAGTGCCAGCCGTGCCACCCGTGCTGGGACGCTCGGAGGCGGCGTCCAGCCCTTCCCTGCCTGGCAGGAGAGATGAAGATCCTCTGATGGAGCAGGTCCCAAGGTACGTGCTCGCAGGGACTTTTCTGCCTCCCCCACCTGCTCACCCTCAGGGAGGCATTTGCTGGTGACACTGGTGGCACCGTGGGGTCTGTACATGACTAATTGCACGTGCATTCAGAAGGTAACGAGGCTGTTATTAAGACCAGGTGCAGGCTGGTGAATCCTCTGTGTTGCCAAGGCGAGACTGAGAGGCAAACATTATTTTTTTTTTTCTTGCTTTGCAAGAATAATTCCAGAGGTGCCTGTGTGTGTTGGCAGGAGGGAGGGAGCAGCCCGTGTGGGTTTTGCCAGTGGGGAGCTGCCTGGGGCACAGCCCAGCTTTTCCTCCCGTCTCCAGCTCCATGGGTGCTGCTTTTCTGCTGCTCTGGGCAGCTGGTCCATGTCCTTCCAGTCCTCTCCTTTGCTTCAATCTTCTGACAACCCCTTTTCTCCTCCTCTTCCTCTTCCCTCGGGCACTGCTGCTCACCGGCAGGGGCTCTGCTCCCTGTAAGAAAGCACCTCAGGAACCCAAACATACCTGTTTGGTACTCACCTCTCTTGTTGCCCTCTTCCAGAACGGGCATTTGCTTCTACAGTTGCAGTAGGAGCAGCCCGGGAGAGGAAACTGAGTCACGGGTGACTTCTGTGGGGCATGACAGAAATGATGGCTGGTCCCAAAGAAGCAGAGGGAGATCCCTGGGAGGGACCTGGAGGGATTTTGTACTGGTCACCAGTGGATGTTGGTACTTCTGGGGCTGTTTCAAGTGCCTGGCATTCCCTTTGAAAATCACAGAACCATCTCTTTAAGGAGAGGAGATCACTGCAGTTTGACAGCACTATTAATATTCGAAAAAGAACCCAAACCATTTGGCTTAAAGCACAGTGGCATGGCTTACTTTTTCTTTCCTCTCTTTTTTTTTTTTCCTATAAAAGCTTAAAATGGGGCCTTAGCGTGGCCCAAGTGACTGCTTCTGGTAGGGCTTCTCTTCTGTGAAGGGAAGTGGAACATCTCAGGGCAGAAGTTAGTTTACAGAAGAGATAACTCCTTCCTGACCTCCTCGTTCAGACCAGAGTGGAAGAAGAGATCCCAGGGCTTCGAGCCAGCCCTTCTGCACGTGCTTTGGGGATCTGCTGTAGAGATTGGGAGCACCATGGGCTGAGGAGGAGGAGGAGGACATCTCTGTGTGTCACTCTGGGGCTCACAGATGTTCATCTGAGACATCCTGGGTGTCCCCAGTGCTTACACATGCCGCTGGCTAGCAAAACCACCAGGACATGTGGACAGGGAGCAGCTTGGAGGTGACTGAGTCATGGAGGAAAAAAGCACTTCAGGTACCTGCTGTGGCTGATGGCAGATGGGACCATGGGGCAATCAGGCCTTCGTGCTTGTCCCTGAGCCCTCTCATCGATGTTTTGGCTGGAGACCACGTGTCCACCTGATCGGCATGTAGCCGGCAGCTGGGGTTGCACGTCAGGAGAATATTTGGCTGCAGATGCCGAGCAAGTTGCAGGACTTCATTCAAGGTCTCCCTTTGAATGCAGGGAGAGGAGAATGAAAGGAGGAGAGACTGGAATACAGATGATGGCAAACCAGCTCTTTTAGTGCCAGCTCAAATCCCCCTGAATTTCAAGCATTTGCTGGGGGGTTGAGGCTTGCTGAAGCTTGGTGGTGCCTCAGATAGGAACCCATGGCTGCTGCTGGGGCCGAAGCCCTGCCTGGCCCCAGGAAGGTCCTGGATGATCCGTGCTGCAGGAGGAAGAGGGGCTGCAGCTCTCTGGTGGGGAGGAGGAGGGTCCAAGGGCAGGTTGGTGTGTGTGGATGAGTGATGGTGGCACCTACAGATGTGTTCATGCCCTGGTGGATTCACCACCTCCTGTCCCTGCCACCTCTCTGATATTGTCCTTTCCATGAGGTTGTTTGGGAGCCAGCCTGGCTGAGAAAAATTACTTTTTCATTTACACTAATTTCTCTTTTGCTGAATAAGGACGGTTATGCTCCTCAGTGTTTTACACCAGGACCAGTGCTGGGGGGAAGGAGTAGCCCCATCTGTCACTTGGGAGAGCTGCCCATCTCCATCCCTGGTGAGCTGGCTGGACCAGCAGCTTCTCGGTGGAAAAGTCATCTTCACTGGAATGGCAGGGAAAGGAGCGGCAGCATCTTCTTGCTGCCTTTTGCCTCCTTGGGTTGAGGGCAACAGCAGGATGTTGTGCTTGGCACCTGTGAGATGGCATCAAGCTCTCCAGGTTGGTAACTGGGATAGAGACCAGTGTCCCACCCCTGATTTTGAGCTCCCAGGTGGGGAGTGTGTCCATGCAGGGGACATGAGTCGCATCAGGTCTCTGCCCTCGGTGGCCAGTGCTGGCCACCTCTCTTTCCTGTGCCTGGCGAGCTGAGCACAGGGGCTGGAGCACGGGCCACGTGTAGTGCGCCATGAGGATGTTTTGGTGCCTGCCAGCCCTGGGAAAAAGCTTTTTCCACTGAGTCACTTTCTGCCTCTGCTTTTTGTGAAACGGCATCAAGATTGGGGGGATGGGGAGATGGTAAAACCCAGCCCAGATCTCCCTGCTCCGGCAGGACCACGTCCACGCCAGCACAGCTGCCCCACGTTTGCTTTTCGGAGGGAGAAGCAGACAGGCACCAGCATAAATAGAACAGGCAGGGCTATTTTAAGACATCGGTTGCATGATCTGTGCATTAAAGAAAAATAAAATCTTTGTTTTAGCTGCCACTGGCAGCCTGAGAGGAGCAGGGGCTGCTCTGGTGGGGGTGAGTGTTCGGAGCCATCGCCCCAGCAGCTGCGGGGGCTTCGTAGTGGGGAAACCATGAAGACTTTTCCTTCTGCTTGTGTTTCTTCTGGAAGCTGGGGTAGGTGGATGGTTGCCTGTGTGCCCCACTGCCTTGGTGTCACACGTGCCATCACTTTGATGGACTTTGTGGACTTTGATTGTCCACACTGTGGACAGGGAGCAGTGGGGTGGGATGGGCTTGGTTTATGAGAGCAGGAACTGCGGTCAGGGAAGGGACGTGGATGCTGTTCTGGGGATGCACCTGTGTGTGTGCAGCCAAGGATGGGGATTTTCTTATTCTGGAGATGGTCCTGGGTTCCTGTGGTGCTGAAATGATCGGTGGGCTGTGAGGAAGAGTTTTCATTTACTGTTGGAGGTTAAAACCAGGCTTGTCTCAGGTGAGTTAGTGCCACGCCGAGATCTTGGCAGGTAGGAGAGGAGGGTTCAGAGCCCAGGAAGCAGGAGCTGTTTTCTGCTCAGCATTCGTTGCAGCTCAGGCTCAGAGCTCAGGCTCAGAGCTCAGGGAGGCAGTGACCCCAGCACCCCCATCTCCCACAGCCACGCTGGGATCACCCCCTCCCAGTCCCCATCCCAGCCTGGAGGCCACGCTGCCAGGGATGAGGGCAGCAGCCCAGGTCCCAGCAGCGCAAGTGCTTGTAAATACTCATGCCTGGGCAAAACAAACAAATAGTATTAATTGGGACCCCCTGCCAAACGGCAGCAGATGGCTTACCAAGGTGGAGGAAAATGATGCTTGGGGTTTGCAGGTAACATGGATGAGCCAGGAGCCGCTCTGGAAAAAGAGGGCGAAAGGTATTGAAGCAGCTGCTGAAAAGGGCTCTTTCCCTACTGGCGACCCCAGTCACAAAGGTTCCTTGGTGTATCTTAGTCTGAAAAGACTTTTTCTTCTCTTCCCCCACCTCCTCTCCTTTTCTCTGTTGAAGGCTTTTGATGGTTTCCGCCAAGGAAACTGCAACCAAAAGCCAAACTGTCAATTGGGATGGAGATTTGCACCAATAATGGTATAAAGCACATTTATCTTATAGCTTTGGTAGCAGGCTTTTGGTAACCCCTTCTGATGACAAAGGTGTTTTTATCAGGGCCTTGTAAATCACTCCACACTCCAGGTCATTTGGTGGTTGTCACCTTTGCTTTCAACTTCTGTGAACCAAGTGGCATCACTTTTCAATTACTGCTTGCCACTGGCCTGGTGAGTTGGATGGAGTTAGGGCTGACCCAGGGCTGTGGCTGCCCTACTCTACTCATCCTCACGCTCTCACCCCTTTCCCTATGATGATCTGGGGGGCAGAGCTCAAGTTTTGGTCCTCATGGGTCCATGGCCTATGGCTTGGGACCAGACAGATGATGACTATTGTTCATGCTGAAAAATGGTGTGGATGTGTAGTTTCTCCCCAGAAAAATCCCCAGCATGCTGGAAGAAGAGGTTGGAGGACCTCCGTCTTCCTCGTCTGGAGGGTAAGCAGAAGATGTTACCTGCTATTTATGGGGCAAAAGCAAGTTGTAGGTGCTCTGATAAGCTCCTACTCAGGACATCTACCTGGTGTGGTGGCCACATGGGGATGGTGACTGGGCAGGGCAGATGTTTTCGAGCCAGGAAAGCCTCGTAACTTAGTGAGCGTAGCTTCCAGCATGAGGCTGTGGATGTGGCCCCTCTCTCTGATGCCAACAGAACTTCTTCTATTTTTGTGCTTGTACTGAGGTTTCTCTCCATTCTCGTGTCCCACAGACTGCCTGGAGCTGCTGCCGGTGGAGTCCATGGCGTACACCGTGACTCCCACGCCGGCGGGGCCCGTTGGCTCCCAGTATTGCGTCTGCAAAGTCGAGTTGTCCGTCTGCGGCCAAAACCTTCTGGACAGGGATGTCACTTCCAAATCCGACCCCTTCTGCGTCCTCTTCATGGAAGTCAATGGGAAGTGGGTGGAGGTAAGTCCTGAAGTTATATGGATTTCCATGTCCTGTGGTTTGCCTGTGCTGGTGTCTTCTCCATCTGTACTCCGCTATGAGGCTGGTTCTCGTTCCTCCCTGAGCAGAGGTGGAAGCTCCTCTGGTCCTCCCAAGGCTGCGCGTGTGGCACTGAGTGTGTTAATTCTGTGTTCTGCAACCAGTCCTGTCACCATTGGTGCTTTCTGATTTGTGCTGGGGATTAGATTTAACTGCAGATCTCAAAATGCTGACCTCTGGCAAGGCATGTGGCAGGCATGAAAGGATCTTACCACCTTCAAAGTGGTCCCAGGTCTTCTTGGTCTGCTGTAAGCTGGGGACACTTTGAATTTGGGTGCCTGAAATGCTGATCCCAAGTGTGGTTAGATGTTGTGAGGGGTTTATTTCTTGGTGAGTCAAGACGAGCTGGTTCTCGGGTCACACAGGGAGCTGGTCTTTGGGTTTCGCTTGAAGAGTGGCTCTTCCTAGGAGCCAGGAGTGAGCTGGGTGGGGGTCTGGCAGGTCAGTCCAGTGGGAAAACACTCTTCAGGGCAGCTCATGCCTCCTTCAAGAATTCTATCAAGGCCAGCAGTCCTTGAGCCAGGCATTTCCTGGGCTTGTTGAGCGGCTGTTGTGGAGTGGGGAGGCCCATGGGATGAGGAAGAGGAGGCTGTTGGCAGGTAGGTGTGCAGGATGGTTGGGTCTCCTTACCAGAAATCTCATAAATACGGGCTTCAGCTGCCATGTTTGTTACAGGGAGACCCCAAGAAGAAACTGCAGAGGATCTTGTTAATTGCTTGGTTTTAGAAGTTTACAAATGGAAAAGGTTAATTCCCCCAGGAAGTGAGGAGGGGAGGGATCATGACTTCAAGAGTGGGATTGAGTGCACCCTCAGCAAGCTTGCAGATGACACCAAGGACAGGAGGACTCCCCGAGATGCAAGCAGTGCACAATGAGCCCTCGTGTGCTGCTCCCTGCCCTCTGCCCTGGTGGGATGGGGCTGCCACCAACCCGGCCACCGGAGCCGGGGGGGAACTGATCCCCAGAAGCTCTTGGAATTGTTTTGTAGCACGTGGAAAATGTTATCTCGGTCCCAAAAGCTTGCTGCCCAGTGTACCCACCGGCTGGACGTGCATTCCCTTGGAAGTCCCCCCTCCTGTGGGGATGGGGCACGGAGGTGTGCTGCGTTGGGGGGCCAGGTGAGGGGGTGCTGCTGGCACCATTGCTCGCCCAGAGGTGCCCATCAGTTGCCTTTGAGCAGCAGGACCTTGGCCACCACCAGCAGTTCTGCTGCGACGGCAGAAGGTGTCACCCAGAGGGGTCTCCCAGGCAAATTTTTGCCATCGGGGTGTGCGTGAGCCAGACGGGGAACCCCCGAGGATGGTTTTCATCATGCTTTATTGACTGCTGGCATCTCCTGTGGAGAAGCCCTTGGCATGGTCTCCTCCTGAGCTTGAGCTGGTGGGCACTGCCTAAGGTGCCAGCGGGGAGGGTGTAGGGCAAACCTCACTTTTCCACAGTCTGCAGTTAATTTTGCTTAGCAGCCTGGATGAGATAATGAGCTTTCCAGCCTTGATAGGTGTCATCTCTCTGACTTGGTTATACTTTTCAGGAATTTCTCTTGCTGTCAGTAATGTCTCACTCCATCAGTTTTGATTCCGAAGCTTCCTTTACAGTACAAATGTTTGGTCTGTGGAGTTTTTTTTTTGATTTTTTTTTCCCTTTCCTCTGCTATTTTTAGCTCCTTTTTAATTGGCAAGATGTAAGATAGACCCTGGACGTCAGCCTTGAGTGGCAGATTGCTTGGCGCTCAGCTGCGTCCGTTTCAGGGGAGGTCAGTGTGTGGCATGAGCTGGCACGTGCTGTGCTGTGCTCACGGGCCACGGAGCTGGCCCCGGTCCACCCGGCACTCCTGGCCATGGAGATCGCCCCCCACCCACACATGGCGCTCAGCTTTGGGCGGTGGCTCAGGGCCAGGGAGGACCAGGAGAGGTGGGCTCACCCACAAGCTCGGTGGGGCACTGGGTAGACCCTTGGTGGCTCATGCCACCGTGGTTCAGGTGTTCCCTGGGGGTGTCTGTGTTGTCCTGCAGGAAGAAATGTTTTCACTCTGAAGGTGGCGGGACCCTGGTTGCCCCAAGAAGCTGTGGCTGCCCCATCCCTGGAGGGGTTCAAGGGCAGGTGGGAGGGGGCTTGGAGCAACCTGGTGTGGTTGTAGGTGGCCCTTTCCGGGGCAGGGAGGATGGAACAAGATGGTCCCTTACAACCCAAACTATTCAGTGCTCCTATGATTCTTTGATTTTTGCCATGCAGATGTGCCCCTTGCCCTAAGGCAAACCTTCTCCCTGTCTGAAAGTGGTGGCCTTAATAACGTAGGGGATGGATGGGGACAACAGCAGCTCAGCAGAGTGAACCCAACCCACCTCACTGCCTTTGTGTCCTCTGCATCACATCCCAACTGTCAGACCTGGTTTAGGAGATAGGTCTCCTCCTCCAGGACCTGTCCCAACCCTGATGGTGCTGGTGCCTGAGCTGGGTGGTGGGGCTGAGGCACCAGCTGATGCCAACAGAAAGGTTTCTGCTCATTGTTCTTTCTGGCTGTCACATTTGTTCCCAAATACATTTTGTCTTGCTGAGCGTAGGAATAGGAATTAAAAAAATCTTTGTGAATCAGCCTTGGAGGGGTTGGGGGAGGGAGGGACAATAAACCACAGAGCGAGAAGTGACATGAAGATGGGTTTTGTTTAAATGTTCTGCCCAATGACATCATCTCGCAGGAGCCATAGAGGACCTGGCCTGTGATGCCGAGAGCAGGGACACATGACTCAGCTGTGCCACTGCCTTTGTGCCACCCTGAGTCACCCAGCCAGCCCTGCCCCTTCCACGCAGAGCTTCCCTTGGCCATCTCCAAGCATTACAGGTGCGAGGATCTGCTTGATGATTGGAGATGTGGGAGAGCTTCAGCTCCTGGGACAACAGGGTCTAGAAGCAAATGAAGTGTCTCTGGCTTCAATAAGCCTTGAGTCCACACCAAGTGTTGGCTGGGTGGGTGCTCCAGTGGGGGCTGTTGGTTGGGGTGAGCTTGTACCTCATCCTGCATCCTCAGGGATGCAGCTCCTGGCAGCAAGTGCTGTTACTCATTGAGATGCAGGGTGTCACAGCCTGCTTTTAAGGATAGCAGATAGCTCTGCTGAATACCTGGTGCTCTCCCTCTCTGATGTCACTGCAGGGTTTGTGGGTGGCTCTGAAGCCAGAGAAGAGACATGGCAGTGACAAAGATGCAAGATGCACGTGCCTAAATGCCTCTTCTTTTTTTTTTTTTCTTTGCAGCTTGACAGGACAGAAACAGCTGTGAACAACCTCAACCCAGCTTTCTCCAGGAAGTTCATTGTTGACTACCACTTTGAAGAAGTGCAGAAGCTCAAGTTTGCCCTGTTTGACCAGGACAAGTCAAGCATGCAGCTGTATGAGCATGATTTCCTGGGTGAATTCTCCTGCACGCTGGGCATGGTGAGGCTCTGATGTCCCTCCAGCAAAGGGACCCCATATCATGTCAGCCACAGAGACTGGGAGGGGTTAGAGTTGCTGTTCTTATCTACTGTGAGCTTTGCTGGGTCTTTCCTGGCAAAACTAATTTGATTTGCTTGTTATGCTTCAACTGTTGAGGCTACTTGCTCAAGTCTAAACTAGTCCTACTGTGGGCTTCTCCTGATGCTGGCTGAGAGACAGCAACTGGAAGCTTTTGGAGGTACCTGTATCTTGGCGGGGGTGCTGACCCCTGTGCCTTGCTCAGCAGGGGACCAGAACGATGCTGGGGGCGGTGGGAGCGTCCATCAGGCTTCACCCATGGAAACGTGGGGCTTTGAGCAATGCTCATTTGCTTATGAGTCTGCTTTTGATCGGTTCTACAACCATGACTTTGTTTTCTTTGGCTTCTCTAGATTGTCTCCAGCAAGAAAATAACACGGACTCTCCTCCTGGGGAATGGGAAGCCGGCTGGGAAAGGGGTGATAACGGTACGGATGCTCCTTTGCATTTCCTGCCGCGTGGGTAGAGGTGGACAATAACCTGGGGGCAATGCAAGACCTGTGTCTGGGCTCCAGGAGACCAGGGTTTATCTCAGGAGCATTTTCCCCTTTGCCTCGCATTTCCCTGCCCACTTCAGTCTGTCTGGAGGACAATTTATTGGGGGTAAGGACCGTCTTGCCCAGTCTGTGCCTCGGTGCCTTCAACCTCTGTCTGCTTCAGCCTCTGAAATAAGAAAGCCCTCGGTCTGGAGAAGTACAAAGTAAAGGTGGTGCTGGTGTTTGGTGTCTGGTACATCCCCTGCTGGAGCAGCGGGAGGTAAGGGGCTGGTTCCCTCCCTGGCGATGGTCCTGCTGCAGGAGGAGGAGGAGGATGGGAGCTGTGCCGTAGCAACAACTCTCATAGCAACAGCTGCTGCTCTCGATGCAGACCCCTTCGGGCAGTGACCTTCCTGCTGCAGATTTCTTGAGAGATTTTTTTTTAATTTTAATTTAAAAAAAAAAAAAAGACTAAACTTAGGTTCATTTCACTTCTGCCACATTGCCCACCCTTTTTGCATCGCTCCCCTGTGACGCCTCTGTGAGACACACAGCCGGGCAGCAAAGGTGGAGAAGAAAAGGCCAGCAAGGAATTAAACCTTCTTCGGGTTTAAAAGCCCTGTCAGGGTTGAAAAGCCCAGGATCCTGGCTGCTGCAAGTCCTCTCCATCACTGTTTGCTCTAGTGGCTGGGAAGATGCCACCAGCTTTTTTCTCTTAATTGCTGCAGTGAGTCTTCAAGGGCTGGAGGAAAAGCCAGGGTGAAGGTGACAAGCGGTGCCAGACACTGAGGAACGGGCTCTCCACACACCGGCCAGCACGGAGTGGGAAGGGCTGGACCAGGTGAAAAGTTTCCAGTCAAGTTAAAGGTTACACACTTTTTAAAAAAAAAAAAACAAAACAGAAGGTCCCAATCTATCAGTAATGTTTCATTGAAAATCAAAGGGTGTGAGACATCTGCTTAATTTCATACCATTCATGCAATTTTCTATCTGGTTTTATAGTTGGTTTTTTTTTTTTTGGCCCTGACTTGGTGATGACAACAGGGTCATTTGTAGTGGGCACCTTTCCTCGCTGCTTGGCACGGCTCTGGAGCACGGGCTGGGGACACCGGCCAAGCAGTGATGGCTTCTGCTTTGCACTCACTCATATAAAACACAGAGTCTGGAGCCAAAGCCTGCCTTCCTCAGTCCCATGCCCTTCAATTTTGTCCAAGTCTCCTTTTTCTTAACTGAGATACCAGAGGGGTGAAGGCAGCAGAAGAACCTTGGCTGGGCTGATGTGGGGGTCCCTAGGTTTGAAGAGATGGGGAAAACCCTGAAGCGAGCCCTGAGATCTGGCCACACACCTCTTCCAGGCCCAGCAGTGGGGATGCTGGTTTTGTCCATGCTGTCCAAGAGAAGATGCCACCAGCAGCCTATGGCAGTGTGGCACAAGGACGTACTTGTCTTGTCGGCATGGTCTGGCTCCAGTGAGCCCTAAAATGCTGGGCACCAACAGGATGTGCTCTTGTGGGGATCATCCATTCCCCTACAGCTCCCCTTCCTCATGCTGATTTTGGTGACTGGGCTCCGGGTGGGAGAGAAAACCAACGCTGTGGTTTTGTGGTGGAAAACTTCTGACTTCACGACTGTATGGAGCAGAGGGGAAAACTGGGATCTGCATGTGGTGAACACATCCTCTGTGGACCAAAGAGGGGTGTCCTTCCTGGAAAGGCTGGGAGGTTACTGGGGAGGTGCCCAGATGGATTCAGGAGCTGCATCTCTGCCTCCTCATCTGTTCAAACTCCCCCCTCTCCTAAGTGCCAGTAACCCTCTGATTGCTCATTCTGGAGAAAATAGTCCCCTTGATTTCTGCAAGTTTTTCTGACAGCCTGGCTGTAATTACATGGCGTTATCTCCAGTGAAGGAGAGCCACCCTGGAGAGCCAGCAAACGGCCATGCTTGGAGCACCATGCAGGAGGAAAACGCCCACAACTCCCGGCCCTGACGGTGCCAGACCCTGCCCAGGGGGTGCTGTGGCCAGGGGTGCCGGGGGACGGCTGAGCCCCCCCTGGGGAGTGGAGGAGGGAGAGGTGGGGAGCGGATGCTTGAGCAGGACACAGCCTCGAGTCAAAAAAAACCCCATAAGTGATTCAGAAAACGACTGGAAACAGAAGTGAATACACGTGGGGTTTCCTTACAAACATTCCCTTTCTTAAAATACCAAGAGACTCGTTAGACCCCGTTCCAGACAGAGCCGGCCAGCAGTGCTTGGCAGCTGAAGTCCTTCTGGGACGTCTATGAATAAAGCCTCTCAAGCTGAAGTCACCCAGGCCGTGCTCCTGCTTGCCTTTGCTGCTCGGGAGCAAAGATGGGGTTTCATCTGTGGGGCCATCTCACTGGATGCAGAGACATGGCTCGAGTCCTTAGTGCCACCCAAGGGATGGGGCAGCTGCTTTTTGCTGTGCCTGGGCTGGGACATGGAGGACAATGTGGCACACCTGGCTCGCAAGGTTTTTTGTGGCTCCTGCTTCCTCTTGTCTTGGTGCTTGGAGGCTTCTCCAGGTCCTGGATGAGCCCTGGTGCAGAAAAGCCATGTGAGATCCAAGAAAAGTCAAGGGGACAAGTTTATTGCCAGAAGCATCGTTTTAGACCTGACAGCACAAGGGAAGGAGATGCTGGGGGTTCCCTGGGACCTCGTTCTCCCTTCATGTTATCCATTCATGGAGCTTAATTGTCCCTGTTGGCTCCCAGCCCTCCAAATGAATGGGTTTCATGTGGACCCAGCCCCAAGGATGAGGCCGTGGAGGTTGGTGGGTGTCCCAGAGGCTCTGGCTGCAGCACCAGCTGGTAGCCTGCTAAAAAAACTTCCCCTCTTTTGTTTTAAAGCCAGTCTGTTGCTGCCTCGGCCCAGGGTGAATGGCAATGCCCATCCAGGGGAAGTTTGGGCTTTTTTCTCTATCTTTCTCTGTTCCGGGGAGAAGCTGGGAAGTAGGCTTTGATCCCAAATTGATCTGCAAAGGTAAAATCAGTTTAACTCCCCAGCAGTGAAGGACTGTGGGCATCGGATCATCCGGTTCCTTAGCTGGGAAATGGCTTTTGCAGGAGTTGTGTGGGTGTCCTCAGGGTTTGGGTTCTCCTCTGGCTTGGTGTTCGCTGACTTTGTGTGCTGAGAATGAATGGAGCCTCCCTTGTCTTTCAGATAGCTGCCCAAGAGCTCTCCGATAACAGGGTGATTACTCTGAGTGTGGCTGGCAGAAAACTGGATAAAAAGGTGAGTGGGGTTGTGCCTGGAGGATGCAGTGTTAAACTTCTGTCCTTTGTAGGCTCAGGGATCTCCAGAAATCTCTGCTTTTGTGTACAGCTGCGTCAGAAAATAGTCCTGCTGGAGGAAGCATTAGGGTGAGACTGCAAGGGTTCTAGTCCTGGCGGTGCCACTGGCTGCTGGGTGCACCCGTGCCTCAGTTTCCCTATTGCCATGGTATTGCTTTCTTCGTCACGCGTCTTGAGATGGGAGGAATATGTGTGGCATGGGATCCGTGTGCCAGCATGTCTTAAAGATTCAGCCGAGTTACTGCTTCAGTGGTGGTGGTTTGGAAACGTCTCCTGGTGGAGCTGCCATTTTTGATGCCCCTTGAACCCATATCTCGGAAGTGCTGAGAGCTCCTGGCTTGTGGCCTCCAGCCCCTCTGGAAATGGAGTGAACATCTACCTGTCTGCCAAACAGCAGGGGCTGTCTTTTCTGAGGAAGAAGTGTTGACCTCATGGAGGCAGGTAACGCCCAGCTTTCGCGTTGGAGATGATATGTAGGAAACCATGAGCCTTTCTGAACAAAGCCATCGGACCTTATGTACCAGGCAACCAGAGCTATTCTTCTGAACCAGCGCTGTTGCTAAGCGATTGATGGGAATAGTATTTTTCCCTTCTTCCTGGTCTCTCCAGCATTTGTGTTATTGGCAAGATGGCCCTCAGTTTTCAAGCCAGGGTGAAACAAGCACCCAGGCAGAAGGGTGTTTGCAGGGGAAGAAGATGTAGTTTGTCCAGTCCCATTATCCAGGATGTCCCATCCACCTGGGATGGATTCCCAGTTTATCCAGGTGTTTTTGCCGCCTGTTGGGAACTGCTGTTTTCCTGCCCTCCTGCTTACCCTGCCTACCCAGGGACCCTACCAGCAAGGACCCAATTGCCCATGTTAAGGAGTCCCCAGATAACTCCATTTCATAAATGAGTTGGAAGGTGTCCTCGAACTGGCTTCCGTTGAGATGTGGACAAGGGTCAGCCCTGTGCATGTCGATGAAGACATTCCTAATGCAACATTTTTCTTCCAGTGTCTCAAGAAAAAGCCTCTTCTCCCTTGCAAAACAAGGGGTGGGATTTCACAGCAGGCTCAGTGCCCTTCCTTCATGCTTCAGGGTCCCTTTGCAGCTGTGGACATTGTGAAGAGCAGGGACAAGGACCTGGGTCCTCCCTGTGGTGCTGGTACCTCAGGTGTACGTCCATTTGTATCAGAAACTTCACTGGTGGCATCACTGGCTCCTTGGGCAAGAGTTGCCTTTCTCATCTGGTTTACAACTAAATTCTTCTACCAGGCTATGCAACGGGGGCATCTTTTGATATTCTTCAACTAGGACATGATGCCTGGGTGTCTGCTGCCCTTCAGACCCACAGTCAAGGTACAGAAATTCAGCATCTACTGGGATAAGGACTGTGAAGAATCCTGTTCTTTCTGGGTCTCCCTCCAGTTTATCAATAGGTGTCAGCAGAAGGCTCCTTCCCTGGTGACTTCCTGCCATCACCAAGAGCTAATGAGGTTTTTTTGGTGATTCCCTTAGCACAGGGCAGCGTTGCAGCACTCAAAGTCCTGCTCGTGGGCAAAGGATGTTCTTGTCACTTCATAGAGAATAAAATGGACTCTGAACAAGAACGTTGGATGAAACACGGTATTTTGGGGTCATTATTGGTCATGGATGAAATGCAGCTGTGGGAGGCAGGTACAACTCTAACCCAGGTAAAACAGTGGCTAAGCAAAAACCCACAGGGGTAAGGCTGCAGCCTGGGGGGGTGACACCCTCCTGCACCACGCAGCATTGGGGAGCACGGCTGGGGGCTTGGACATGGTTTGAAGGGGTCAGACCTCACAGGATTTCGTGGTGAGGCCCCGGGATCATCTTGCTGCACACGCCGAGCCGATGCTGCGAGCATCCCTCACCTCCAGTCCTGCCACAAAGCCAGCCTGGAGCCCTGCTTGGCCCCCAGCAGCTCCTTCTGCTGTCACCACCCTGAGGTGGGACATCTCAGCCTGCGGGCAGGTCCTCCTCCCCATCACACATCCACGGTTCCTCCACTCACCACCCTGCTTTAAATGCCAGAGCTGCCCAGTGGGAGCATGTCAGCAGCAGAACCAGCCCGAGGCTCTTGTACCTTATGTCAGATGGGCTCTGGGGAGAGTTGTTTTAAGAAAAAATAACTTGCTGAAGGGGAGGTATTTTCACATGGGACATGTCCTGGTCAACCCAGAGCTGCAGGGGCAACAAGAGGGCAGCGATGCTTTGGCAGGATTGGTGCTGGAAACTGTGGTTTGGGGAGCTGCAGCTGGTGAAAGTGTCACCTCCCCGCTCCTTGTCCATGGTGTGCAAGGACCAGTGAGGGTGGTTTGGATTCTTGGACCGCTTTGCAGCTTGTTCTGGTGTTCTGAGCTCCTTTGGTTGCTCAGTTTCCATCTCCTGCCAGGCTTGCAGGGGAGAGATATTTGTGGTTTTGACATTTTAAAATAGCAACACACAATCCTGTGGCTTGGAGGCATCTCCCGCCCTGCTTTGACTGGAGCACGACTCACAAACGGGGCTGCTCCACGTGGGCTGGCAGCAGACACCCTTCAGAGCTGCCTACTGCCACCTCGGCTGGTGCCTCTGCTGGGCTGGTGCTGGTGAAGCCCCATGCTGGTGCTCTCCTAACCTGCACTGGGCTGCAGGTCAATGCAGCCAGGCAGGGGCAGGCACCCACCGCTGGTCCTTTAGTCCCTCAGTGGAGCTTGGAAGGGCCAAGCCCAGGCTGTGGGTGAGGGGATCAGAGCTGTGCCATAACCGTAACCCTGCAGAAAGCCTGGCTTGGCTTTCTCTCCCACAAACACCTCAGAAAAGGTCAGAGAAAAAAATAGCCTCATCTCACCAGAGAGCATCCCCGCAAGCCTTTATGGTCTGCTCTTCTGGCAGACCTCCTCTTCAAATCTATGAGAAGTTCCTCCAGCTCCTCGCAGGACCTGGGCACCTCCCTCCAGGAGGAAAACCCAGCTGAAATGGCTCAAGTTCTCAGCAAATAATTTGGAATGTTTTGGGCTCAGTTTCTTGTTAGCCACTGCATCGCTGCCCAAAGGCCGTGCCAACCTCAGCGGGATTTGCCTGTCCAGGAGACAGAGGGGTGGCAGGGCTCTGCCCCAGCCTCTGTCGTGAGGATGGGAGGGGGGTCTGCAGGGTTGGGGCTGCCAGGGAAAGGAGGTCTCTCTTTGGATGAGCACTGCATGACCCATCCTGTTTTTCTCCCCCAGGACCTGTTTGGAAAGTCAGACCCCTTCTTGGAGTATTACAAACCGGGTGACGATGGGAAATGGATGCTGGTCCACAGAACAGAGGTGAGCGTGACTCTGAGCCAAGTCGCTGAGACACCACCATCCTTGTGTCAGCTCCTCTTGCCCTGGGCCACTCTCCCTCTGCTTGCAGGAGCCACGGGATGAGCTGTGACCTGGGGAGATGGGGGAGAGAAGTGGTGGGAGGTGTCCCAGGGAACAGAAGTAGGGAAAGGTTAAAAGAAGCATTTGCCAGATCCTCAGCTGACCTGGGAGGATGCTATTTTTAATTTGCAGGCAGTTCCTGGCAGCAGGCAGACAGGAGAGGGGGTGCCGCAGGAGGAGGGTCCCGTCGCACCCGACCTCCCACCCCTCTTTTTTTTGTCCCCACCTCGTCTCCCTCCTCTCACTCTTGTCTCCTCAGGACTTGGTTGAGGACCCCGTTGTCCCACTGCAGCAAATTGCTGTAAGGAAAGACAGTGTGAACTCCTGCCGAAGGAGAGGGTGGTTTTATTTACAAAGTCTCTCTGTTGGGTGGGATTTCCCGCTGCAGTGCAAGGTCCGTGGGGATTTCCTTCACTTGCACACGAGCACCAGGACTTGTGTCCTGTGGTGTCATGCGGGCTGACCTTCCACACACCTTTCTGTGTGTATTTAATTCCTCCCAACCTTAATATTTCTCTCATATTTCTGCAGGAGTGGGCTGGGACCTTGGTTGCTTGTTTCCTCCTGGTTTAGTGCATCCCACCTCCATGAAATGTCAAAAAGCATCAATTAATACTCCTCCAGCTCGGGCAGCAGATGAGGCGAGAGAGCTGGATGTGCCCAGGGCTGTTTGACTTTCCCAGCTGCCTGCACCATCCCACCGCTCCATCTTCTCGCTGGCCCATCTTCTCCCTCTGGACCCCAGAGGGATGCAGGCTGAGCAGGGGTGCTGGGAGGAAGAACACAATGAGTAGGGTGCAAGAAATTAGATGCAGGGGGCATAAAGAGTAGCTTTTGGCCTTGAACTGGTGGTGTGCCCGTGCTGCCCACTCTGCCACAGCTGTTTCTCAGGCAGGTCTGTTTCACGGAGGTGGATAAATCACACTATGTAATGCAAACGAATCTGTTGTAACTCACTGAAAAGGGGGAGCTGCTGGCTCTAGGTTGAGGAGGCAGAAGAGGGCTGGGGTGGCTTTCTGCAGTTTGCCTGGCCTGCCCCCCTGAGAACCTGCTCCAGGGTCACTCCTGGGGACGTGTCCCCCTGCTTTGTGCTATCTCCCCCTGCAGTTGTGCCCACTGTAATGGCATCCCTCCATTCCCACCCCACAGGTGATCAAGTACACGCTGGACCCCGTCTGGAAGCCATTCACTGTGCCTTTGGTGTCCCTGTGCGATGGAGATGTAGAGAAGCTGATAAAGGTAGTGGGGGGTCCTTCAGGTGGTCGGCCTCTTTTGATTGTTAAACATCTAAAGCCCCATGGCTAGTTTATTAAAAAAACCCAACAAACCAACCGAAGCAGAACCACCCCCAAAACAAAAAAAACCACCGCCCTTGTTTGGGGTCTCCAACAGGAGAGGTTGGGAACTTCAACAAGTCTCCTCCCAGGAGGTAGTTACTGGCATCTGAGGCTGGTTTGTGCTACTTCTACCAGGTGATGTGTTACGACTACGACAGTGATGGGGGACATGACTTCATCGGGGAGTTCCAGACCTCAGTGGCCAAGATGTGTGAAGCCCAAGATGCCTTTCCGGTGAGTCGTCCCAATGGGCTTTTGGGGAAAAACAAGGAAGGGGCTTCTCAGGTCTGGCAGTGGATTTTGGTACTTGAGCCTAGACCAACCTGTGCCAAGAAGCCAAGTCCAACCTTCTTTCTCCTCCCACCCCACTGTGAGTGACCCAGGCTGCTGTTGTCACAGCACCTGAGCTGGAGAGGGGGCTGAGGCAGTCTTGGCTGAAAGTTGAGCTCTGCTGAGAGTTTTGTGGCAAAGGGTGTCCCTGCCTTCCCTCCTGAAGTGCTGGCCAAAAGCTTTGGCAGATGCCACCCGATTGAAGGCATGACGTGAAGACTCTTGGACAAGCAGAGCTTTTCATTGCTGTCATCACTAGGATTACAAAACCTAGCAGAGGTCTTGGCCAAGCTGTGGGGTTGTGTAAAACATCATGCGTGGTACAATGAGAAAAGATTCCTGTCTGGGAAGACTGAGACACAAAAGCATGAAGTGTCCTGTCCAGGATGGCACAAGCTGATGAGGCCAGAGGCAGGTGTTGAGCCTGTTTTCCCACTGGATTTTTCTCACCAATGCTCCTGCATCTCCATTTCCATCACGAATATCAGTAGCTCGCTGTGATTCATTTATGTCTGTTCAGTGCTTGGAAACGCGTGGAGGGGATGTGCCCATGGCATGTGGCCACTGGTGGCATCTGCAGCCACCCAGCACAGCTCTCACACCAGTGTCTTGTCTCCTGTGTCACAGCTCGAGCTGGAGTGCATTAACCCCAAAAAGCAAAAGAAGAAAAAGAATTACAAGAACTCTGGGATCATCATTGTCAAGTCCTGCAAAGTGAGTACGACACTGGAATCTTTTCCTTCTGCTCCTGGATGAGCTTGGTTCTTCCTGAGCTTCCCCCATCCCTTCTGCCTCCAGCACCCTTGCGTTTCCAAGCACAGGTCCTGTGGAGCATGAATAAAAGTTTGATTTCCTTTCTGCTTGGGTTTCTCCCCACCTGATGAAGTGAGTTGCTGGTGACACCTCATGCCTCCACAGACCCAGGAGGAGGTTTTGTTGAACAGAGGCAGCATCTGCATGAAGCCCAAGATATGGGCACCTGCCAACTGCTTGATGTCCTTGGGTTAAGGGTTGGGTGTGGGTGTCAGAGGTCCTTCTTGTGAGCTTAGATGTTGTTGAAGTCCTTCCTTTGTATGGCAGCAGCACTGCAGGAAAAGTACCAACACAGTACCCCCACCAGATCTGCAGGTGGTGTGAGACCATTTTGGCCACGGGGAGAGGATTCAGTTTACCATGATGGACAATTCCAGCTCTCAAGAATCCCTGTCCAGGCCTCCCACCCCAGCTTTGGACCAACATGTGGGCCTGCTTGGCTCCATGTGACTCGTGAAGTGCCAAAACACTGACATGGAAGACCTAAGTGGTTCTTCCCATTGCTCTGCCACAGGGCTGAAGGTCCCTGAAGCCCCAAACTGGCAGTGACCACAGGCTTGGGCACTTTCCATATATTTATCTCTTTTGTTCTCTAATGGTGAAGATTGCTAAGACATTTTGTTTTGGTTTTGTTTTTTTTTTGTTTCAGATAACCAGGGATTTCTCCTTCCTGGACTACATCCTGGGAGGCTGCCAGCTGATGTTTACTGTAAGGTCTTTTGCTTCTCTTTCACCAGTAACAGTAACGCGTGTGGAGTGGTCAAAACTTGGGGTAGGGGAGGTTTTGTGTGAGTTTTGGCACAGGCTTGGGTGGCTTTTCATGGCAATGAGAAGCTGTCCCATTTTGCTGTTAAACCGTGTGGTTTGGGAGGGGTTTTGGGGGTCGTTACTGTGATGCTCGGGTGCATCTAATAGCACAGAGGGAGCTGGCTAAACTTTTGGAGGTCAGACTTGCAGAAAGACCCTTCACAAAACCAAAATACTACTGACTTCTCTCTCCATCAGAGGGTTTAACTACCCTCCAGTTTTTTTTATGGAAGCTTCTCCTTATTTTGAAGCCAGCCGAGAGGCTTTGGGCTGTCAGTTAGATGGTTTTCTGCATTTTTATTGGCATTTCCATCTTTTTTTCAAGCTCGACCACTGCATGTTAGGAGGCACTAATCGGGGATTGTAAAACCCCAAATAAAACCACCATAATGCAGAGTGGGGCTTTCAATTTCTGCAAACTTTTCCGGTGCAGTATCTGGAGAGCTGTGGGCACTCACAGGATTTCAGTTTGTATTTTGTTGTTTCATCTCAAAACATGGTGTGGGGAGAGTAGTAGGAGGAGGAAGAGTTGCCATAGGAACAGGAGCGATTGGGAGAGCTTTTTGTGTGCCGTTCTGATGCTGTGTGCTAAGGTCTTGGTGCTGGAGAGTGAACAGAGGAGAAAATCATTAAGTTTATTGGTAGCATTGAACTCCTGTGTGAATTAAGCTTGAATGCAGAAATCTCCCCCCCCCCCAATCTAGAGATGTGCCAGTTTTTGGAGGGTTTCTCCTCCTCCCACAGCATCTTTGGTCCAAAAACCAGGGTGGGTTTGGGTGGGTTTGTGCAGTACCTGAGCTGGGAGGAGAATGCTGCCACACACAATGCTTCCATTGGGAAAGGACCGTGGTGTCCTCCTGCTGAGGGAGACAGTGGGGAGAGAAGGGCTGAAGCCACAGAGGAGAGGAGAACTGTGCAGAGCCACTTGCTTTGTGCTGGAGGCCGACCAGCTGCATCCCTCTGAAGTCTGTGGCCTGAGTGCTGCTCTTGGTGGCATTGCTTGCATGAGTGGGACACACGCCTGTCTGACTCCACCAAAACCCCTCCCTGTGCCTCAGTTTCCCTCTTGCTCTCTGCCCATGCCCATGGTGGCTCGGTGGGAGCTGGGCATGTGGGGGTTAGAGCAACGAGCCCAGGCTGGAAAGGCTGTAAGGTTGCTTGACAAAACAGTTGGGTTTTCGTAGAACCATAGGATGGGCTGGGTTGGAAGGGACCTTTGAAGATCATCAGTTCCAACTCCCTGCCCCCAACGCCTCCCACCACACCAGGTTGCTCCAAGCTCCCTCCAACCTGCCCTTGAACCCCTCCAGGGATGGGGCAGCCACAGCTTCTCGGGGCAACCTGGGCCAGGCTCTCACCAGCCTCATTGTATATTTCTCCCTTATCTCCAACCCCTGTCCTCTTCCAGCTTAGAACCATGTCCCCTTGTCCTGATGTCAAGCCTGTTTTACCAGCTGCCCTGGCACAGGTCCCTTCTCACCGTTATCACAGTTCATCCTCTCCCACTACCAATTCGGAGCAAAATCCCTTGCGAATCCCCTGAGCTCACTTTAGCCAGTGGAATGATTTGGGGTTTTGGCTGTTTGCTAAGCAAACAAGGCGAGTGCCGTCACGCCGCCCGCTCGCCTCTTCCTTCCCAGTCGGGTGGCTCAGCATCTCGCCTCCTCTGACCTGATTTAACTGGGTCTGAGATGATAGGCATTTCTACAAATGTTCTTTAAATAGGATGTCTCACTGAGGATGGAGGAAAAAAACCCCACCAAATGAATGTCTTTTGCTGACAAAGTCCCCTGAGAGCTCAGCGTTTATTGGTCCCTGGGGAAGGCTGGTGAAGCTCTGCTGTCAGGAAAGCTCCACTCAGGGTTGGAACTCTTCAATCAAAAACCTTGAGATCCAAATGCCTAGGTAGTCCTGGCTTTGGTGTCCATGGGGCTATTCAGTTCCTGAGCTTAATGCCTGGGAGATGGGCAATGAGAGTCCTGAACTGAAGATGGTGGTGGCTCGCTCCAGCAGCAGGACTCGCTTTGGGACATCTTATGTGGTGCTGGCTGGGGAAAATGGCAGGTGTGATACTGAATGGCTTTGCCTGACCTAGTATTTAATCAGCTTTTTTTAGGGAAGGTGAAGAGCTGGATTTTGTTAATTTTTTTTGAAAGTTTGAGGTTAGGGTATTGATGGGACTGTGTATGGGCCTCAAAGGCAAGAGGCTCGGTGACGAGGTCTGCAGCGGTATCTGCTCACACAGGATGGCTCTGTGCTTCTCTCTTGCCCACCCAGGTTGGGATTGACTTCACAGCCTCCAACGGGAACCCACGAGACCCCTCCTCTTTGCACTATATCAACCCCATGGGGACAAACGAGTACTTGTCGGCCATCTGGGCTGTCGGCCAGATCATCCAAGACTATGACTCGTAAGCACCGTGCCCTTCTGCCTCCACCCCTGGTTTGCAAAATGTTTCCCAGGCTTCCTGGGGGGCTGCTGGGATCTGCCTGTGCCTTGATTTCCCGTCTGCACAGCCAGGGCTAAAGAATACCTTGCTTTGGAAAAGCTCCTTGAGAGAAAATTGCCATATACACTGGGATGCAGGAGGAGGAGAGGGTAAGGACAAGGTTTCTCCTCTCTCCCCGTTGCCACTGTGGAGAGGAAGGGTGGGTTTGCAGAGGGGGAGCATCCTCTGTGGGGGGCAGCTGCAGAGCAGCTGCTTGGTGCTTTCTCAGCTTGGAGGCAGATGTCCTCAGCTGCCTTGTTCCCCATCCCCCTGAGGTGTGCAACACGGAGAAATATTGTCTTAGACATTGATAGAGAAAACAACATGGAAATATGTTGGATAGTTAATTTTTTTAAATCATCAGGGTTACAG
Organism: Scolopax mira; assembly: GCA_004320125.1. Taxonomy (NCBI): domain Eukaryota; kingdom Metazoa; phylum Chordata; class Aves; order Charadriiformes; family Scolopacidae; genus Scolopax; species Scolopax mira. The sequence goes on along the minus strand of BJBW01001048.1, from coordinate 193,195 downwards.
AACTGAAGAGACTCACGTGTTTGGGGGAGAGGATGCTCCAGCTTGCTGTGGGTGATGAAGCAAAGCTGGACTCTTCTCTCCCTGAAGATGAAAAGCAAAAGGGGAACATCTACTCTCTCTCTGCCCAGCACTCATGATTTTTAAAGGCACTCTGTCGCCCAGGGGGAAGGAGAAGCTGGCACCTTTGTCAGTGGCGAGGGTTGGCTGGTGCTTTCACTGTAGCTGGGCAGCTGGTAGCACGGGGAAGCTGTAGCCAGAGCTGTGCAAGCCTGCTTCGTGAGCGTGCAAATCTACCCAGAGGTTTTTCTCTTCTTCTCTTTTAGAGACAAGATGTTTCCTGCTCTGGGATTTGGCGCCCAGCTCCCCCCAGACTGGAAGGTGAAGTGTCATGGTCGTCTGGGCTTTTGAGAGGGGTTTGTCCTGATATTGCCTGGACAGGAGGGGAGCTGCCGGGGCTTCCCAGCTGGCTGGGTGGGGGGAAAAGCTGTTGGGCAGAGGATGAAGGGTCAGATGCGGGATTTCAGCTGGTAGAGAGTGAGATGTGGCAGCATGGGGGGGAGGCAAGGTGGGGATGGGGCACAGGCAGCCCGTTCCTCCCTTCTGAGCTGGCAGCTCCCTGGAATCAACGGGCAGAACCAGTCATTGATTCATTTCCCTGGCAGGAGGCAGGAACAATTCTGGGTAAGGGAAAGGGCCCCAGGATGAATGTGTCAGACAGCAGCAAAGTCTGGAAGGAGGCTGGGTAGCCTGGATGTGATGTTGCACAGGCAAGGACTGGAGCAGAGAGGCTTTCCCAAAAGCCCCCTTGATCTTTTGTTTGTATTAGGCACCGAAGGGATTAAAGGCACCCTGGTCCTGTCTGGGTGTGAGCTGGAGCATCCTGCTCCTCAGGAGGGATGCCATGGGCAGGGGTTGGGGCTGCTCCTGCAGCCCACGCTGGCTGGTGGAGAGCATCTCCCGGCTCAGAAGATGTGCTGGGCACCACCATCTTTCATTACTGGTTGGGTCTTTTGGCTGCTCTTTGCTCATGCCCTTAACTATGTATTTTCTTTCTGCTTGCTGGTTTTGAGAAGTCATGTAAGCCACGAGTAGCTGTGAATCAGGCCCTGGAGCTCTTTGCTGCCAGCCCTCAAGGCTGGGATTGTCCTCCTGCCTGCTCCAGCTTTGTGCTTTTCTCTGCTCTCCCCTCAACCAAAATTCATGTGACTCGAGTGGGAGCTCTCGCTGTTTGCCAGCCCCAGGAGGAGATCCCTCCATGTGCACTTTGGAGCTGATTCATCCTCCTTGGCCAGCAGACATCTCTGGTCTGTCACTTCACCACTTTCAGTGGGAAAACCTTGGTAGGCAGCTTCCAAGCCCTAACAGCCAGGGATTTATTCCCATTCCTCGGGGAGAGGAATGGGAATGGAAAAGGTAGTGGGGAATGAAAGGGTAGGGTGGCTGGGGCTGCTGGGGGAATGGGTGAATCATTACAGGGGGGAGCATCCCTCAGCACCTGTGAGAAAGGCATTGCTGGGCTGGAATGGCCCTTCCTGCAAGGCTGGAGGGGGTACCGGGTCAAAGATGCTGCCTGGGGGCTGGGAGGCAGAGGGGTACTCCTCCTCTTCCCCCCCCTGCTCCTGCAGCCTGCCATCCTGCGGGCATGGGGATGCTCTGTAAGTGCTACCAGAAAAAACACCTTGGTTTCCCCCAGAATGATGTCTGAGGCTGCTTGAACCCCAGCGGAGAGCAGGGGGTTCCCAGGAAGGGAGGTGCTTGGTCCATGCCTAAAGGGCACCATCCCTAACACCTGGAGTGACCCAAGGCTGGCCAGGGCTTTGAGCAACCTGGTCTGGTGGGAGAAGGCCCTGCCCAGGGCAGGGGGGTAGCACCGTGTGATCTTTAAGATCACTTCCAACCCAACCCATTCTCTGATGCTGTGACCCATCAGTTGTCTCCCGTTGGGCACGGGGCATCCCCCGTGCATCACCCTGTACCCTCCAGCTCCGGCTCCTGGAGTCTGTGCATCACCAACTCGCCTCATTCGTTAGAGGCTTTTTGTCAACCAAGGCTCATATCAAAGCCAAAACATCAGTCCTTCATCGAAACCTGTGCCCTGTGAGACGGCGGGGAGCAGTGTGGGCCACGATGCTCCCCAGGGGACGTGACAAAGGGTGGCTGTTGTACCCACGGACTGGAGTCAAAACGGGGAGGATCGTTAAAAGATGAGTCGTATAAATCGCTCCTGTTGCCATGGCTCCCCCAATGCTTCCCAAGCGCCTGGTTAAGTGAGATGTTTTGCACACAAAAGTCTCGTTGGAAATGTCAAAGAACATCTTGCCGTGTAACAGCTCTGTACAGAGCCTCGAGCGGTTCCCAGCAGGGAACAGGAGAGGGAAGCAGATGGGTTGTGGTTTCTGGGGGATGAGCAAAGGCAGGGCGGCAGCAGGGAGGGTGACGGTTAACATCAGAGCCCCACCAGTTGCCCCGGGTTTGGAGGAGAATCATAGAATCACAAAATGGTTTGGGTTGGAAGGAACTTTTAAAGACCATCTAGTCCAACCCCCTGCAATGAGCAGGGGTGTCACCAACTAGACCGGGTTGCTCAGAGACCCATCCAACCTGGCCTGGGATGTTTCCAGGTACGGGGCAGCCACCATCTCTCTGGGCAACCTGGGCCAGGGTTTTGTCTTCCTCATTGTAGAAAATTTCCTCCTTCTGTCTTGTCTGATGGGGTTAGCCAAAGGACATGTCTTTGTGCCCACGGAGCTTGGCCTCTCCAGCCAAAGCTGGTGGCTTCAGTCACAAGCCACCCCCCCAGAGCTTTCCATCCATTTGCCTTTTTTTTAGAGAAACTGAGTTGTGGCAGGAGTGGGATTGCTGGGGGAGGTGGCAGAGAACTCTCTGCAGGACTGGTTCCCCAGCACAGGCTCTGGCCATGCATCTGCAATTCCTGATTGGAAAAGATGGAGATACCCCATCTGGGACTTGAAGAGGACGCAGGCTGGCTGCAGGTGGATGTCTGACCCTTTGGGGTGGTTTGGAAGACTTTCTCCCTGTAGGTTACTGGTGAATGTGATACCTGTAGGTGTGCCTTGTACATTTAATGGGACTCTGTTTTTCAAAGTATGAGCTGAATAGGGAATTAGATCTTTGTTGTTGTTATTGTTATTCTGAAGCCCTCCTGTTGAATTTTCTAGCAGGAATATATACAGAGATAGAGAGAGAGATATGGATGGATGGATGGATAGATAGATAAAATTTCTTAAAACTCCAGAGGAGGTTTTGCAACCCTTATGCCACGTAGGGGATCTCTCTGTAGATGGTGAGGAACACATCTCCATTCTATTGCTGCTTAAAAGAAAGAAAAGCCCCTCTTTTTGCAGTACAAAACATGGAAATATTTTTGCTTGCCTTATCTATAAATACTCCTATGTCAGAATTCTGAACATCTCCTTAAAAAAAAAAAAAAAAGTGCTTTACAACTGAAAATAAGAAATGAATTTGAATATATTGCCCAAAAATGAGGCTTCTATGAGAAAGGGCATATGCAGAATCAAGTAATGCATTTCAGACTGTGTCTCCAGCCCTGGGGTTCCGGTGGCCGGGAGCGTGACTGGTTGTGCTCAAGGGGCACAGAGAGACCCAAACAGGCTGTTGACGTTCTCCAGCCCGACAGCTCGGCAGCTTTGCAGCATGGGGAGGACTTTTGCTTGACCTACTTTTGTTTGGTTGCTGTTTCCCACCCCACAGCCTCTTGCAAAAAATAGTTTCCGCTGCTTTCAACACAATGCCCAGTATAATTGGAAAGTCTGAATCAGATGCGTGTCGCTTTTGCAGTCTCAGGAGGACTTCTGCTGCACGTGGTGCTTCAGAGGACGGTCCTTTTGCCAGCGGTATGAATACACACGTCCCGAAGCAATCCCCTGGATGAGTAGCTCAGCAAACCACTACCCTTCTGAGAGGGAGAAAATATCCTTGTTTTATAACTCTGGCATGAACAGAGAAGGAGTTTTTTTGTTTCAGAGCCCTTTAGGTGGTGGCCTGAAAGCCCAAATCACCCCCTCCAGCCTTCAGAGGTGCTGGAAGAGGCAGTGATGTGTCCTTAGAGTCAGTTGGCTTTTCAAGGTGCCTGAATTGCAGGTACAGACTGAAGCCCCAATGCCTGATGGATGTTCCCCAAGAGAGCTGTTGACCTCCACCAACACTGGCAAGGTTCATATTGGAGGTGGGGAGTCCTGACCCTCTCGTGCAGCCAGGCTGCTGAGCTGCCCTGCTGTTGCTGCAGAGACAGGTTCAAACGTTGCCCAACATTTTGTGGTTTCTGCCTGCTGAAAGCAGTAGGGGAGGAAGGTCTTGAGGTTCTCACTCAGCACTGCTGTTTGGTTTCTCTGGCTGGGGTGTCACAAGAAGCCAGGGACAGGGGTGTGCAGGGCTGTCTGCTGTTGCCAGTGTCCCACAGGACCTCCCAGTGACAGCATCTCCCTCAGCTTGAAAGGAGGCCAGAGAAAACCTGGAAGATCTTGCACCTGACTTGGAGGAGGGATGGTTTCGTGATCAATGAAAGCCAGCTGAGATTGTGCCGGGATTTGATGTCCATCATGCCCAAGAATTCACATCACCTCTCTTGTGCTGCCTTTCACCCTTATGATGACCCAGATGATGAAGCTAATCACCTGTTGGATTTTTTCATGGTAGCTGACCTGCCAGATCAGGTCTTCAACCTGCTGCCTCCCTCCTGCTGCACCTTGCCACTTGCAGAGAGGTGGGAAACTGGGATGTTCCCAGAGCTGGAGCTCCCTGTGATGCTAATTGAGTTTTCTCCCTTTATAACCTTCAGCAGAGTGAAGTGATTCCTCCTAAGGACTGGGGAGACAGCCCCGCGGGCTGAGAGCATCCCTTTCCCTGCTTTCCCTCTGGGCAGCCAGCGGGAAGCCACGTGGACAAACCTACTTTCATAGCTGTAGAAGAATGCAGGATATGATAATTTCAGGTGGCTCCATGGTGGGGGCTTGAGGAACCAGCCCAGCCTCAAGTGCTGCTCAGCCCTGACCACTCCTACATTTGCTGCTCCTTGCTGTTTGGGTAGCAGAAGGCTGGGAAGTGTTGTGACCCAGCAGGATGGACCCCCAACATCTGTGACCAGAGGGTCCTGCCCCAGAGGAGCATCAGACCCAAACCAGCCTTGATGGTTTGAGGGTGGTTTGATGGTGAGCAGCCTGCTCTGCACTGGCTCTCCGTGTTAATTTAGGTCTTTTCTTCTCCACAGGTATCCCATGAATTTGCCATTAACTTCAATCCCACGAACCCGTTTTGTTCAGGTAAGTGTCTACCAAGTCTTTAGGACTCCTGAGATGCCTTCAGTGTTTTCAGTCCTTCCCTCTGCATTTCTCCAGTAACACTCAGGGGTTTTTCAAGCTCTGTTCTGAGACAGACATCAATGGTGAGGCAGAGCAGATGCTAAGGGTGCGCTCGGAGGAAAGCAGAGAAAATTTGGGGGTGTGTAGGAAGGTCCAGGGTAAAATGCAACTGGATTTAGACAGTGTAAAATCCTCCCTTTGCTCTGATGTCTGGTGTGTCCGACCAGGCGTCTGCTCCTCCAGCAAGCCTGCAGGAAACATCAGGGCTGTTCAGCAGATGGGGAATGCAGAGTTAATGCTTCATTTAGCAACTGGGGGCTGGCCACAGTCACGGCTGAAGAACTGCTCAAATCTGAGTGGTAGGGGCTACTGTGGACCCCAAAAGTCATCTGGTTTAACGTCTGCCTCAGCCCAGCAAAACAGGGGCTCGGGCTGCCTCCAGCCCTCGCTCGCAGGTTCATGAAAGCTGACTGTGACCATCTGCTTTTCTGCTGCCTTTTGTTCATTCAGTCCCTCCCTGGTATCCATAAAGCATTCCTTGGACCTGATTTATTGCAGGTGTTACGGGATGGAGAAGCCACCATCCTGCCTCTTATCAGTGACAGTTGCCACCCAAAGCTGGTGAATTGTGAAATTGATCGTTTATGAATTGCACACCTCTGCATCCTCTCGGGAGAGCAGCCATTTACCCTGTTCTGGTGTGACAGAAGCAGAAGGGTCCCAGGCACAGTTTGGGAGCTCAGAGGGTGCTTCTGGACTTGTTTTGCTTCTCTCTGCTATGTCTGACAGGTTTTCAGTTATGCTCAGAGACCAGGAGTTGCTTTTATTTTTGCTCCTCCTCTTTGGCTGATTCTGAGATTTTTGTGGAAACCCACGGAAAGCTTTCTTCGACAAGGGCAGACCTCCAGGAGGTCTAGGGCCCACTACAAAGTGACTAAAGAGCAAAGGGCTGATATTAGAAAATTTGAGTGGTAGAGGATGAAACTTGTGGAGCTGGATGAGTTTGGGAGGAGGGAAAAAATAGATTTAACTTCAGCTCCCGAGGCAGCATTAGCTAATGATGGTTAATTGGACTTGTGGTGGGCCCGAGCTGCGGCACATTGTAACGCTTGGCTTCTCTGCTTTCCCTGAAGGAGTGGAGGGCATTGTCCAAGCCTACTCAGCCTGTCTGCCCCACATCCGCTTCTATGGACCCACCAACTTCTCCCCCATCGTCAACCACGTGGCCCGCTTCGCGGCTCAGGCCACCCAACAGGAGGCTGCATCCGTAAGTCCATGAGATCCCATGATGTGATGGCCACATGGGTGGGCAGGGAGGTGGGGTTTCCACTGGGACCATCCCTGGGGTCCCTGCAGCTGTGGGCTCTCAGTTGGCTGTTGTCACTTCAGACAGAGAATGCAGTCATTGCAGGTGCTTCTTGGGGAGAGGGAAATAAACAACTCGAAAAACTCGACAACAGTCACCAAAAGTGCAGCTGTGGAAAATCAGAAATCATGGGAGAGAGAACTGAGATGGGAGTGGGAGGTGCCATGAGGTGGGCATCCCTTGGGTTTATACAGGTGTCTTAAGTGTTGGTCTCCTTATCTCAGAGGGATCAAAGAGTCCTGGGAACGTTAGGGAGAGAGCTGGCCAAGCAATAAGGCTGTCACCATCTGGCCTGGGAAGTCAAATAGGAATATCAGAAATGCATAAAATCATGAATGGTGAAAAAAAATGATTTATTCCCCCCTAATTATTACAGGGAAAGCCTGCAAGGCCCCCGGGAATGGCCGGGGGATAGGTATCCCATGGGCCAGTGCTCACTGGAGTCAAGGAGCTGAGACCACCCTGGGGCAGTGCCCGGGCTGAGGACTGTGAAGGGCTGGAGAGGAAGGGCTGGAGAGGAAGGGCTGGAGGGCCCCGGGATGGCTCAGGCTGGTCATTGCTTTTCATGACGCTTGGACGAGCAGCAGGTTCGGAGCCCGGCTCTGAGTTCCCACCGCTCGGCAACCCTGGGAGTCCCCGTTAATTAGTCCATCAGTGCGTTCACATCCATATGTCCAAAAGCTGCTCATTAGTGGGAGGGTGTGGGGGGCCGTGCTTGTTGGAGCCGGGGCCAGCTCCCTGGATTTGGGAGGGTGAGATTGGAGGGATGCCGGGATGCCCCTGTGTGCCAGGACCAGCAGCTGTGGGTCCAGCCCTGCCAGTGGTGACCTCTGAGGTCCAGCCCATCCTCTGAGGGGTGTGAAGAGCATCTGAAGGCTGTGAGATGGAGGTCACTTGGGTGTCTGTAGGGTCCCCGTGGCAGGAGGCAGGTCTGGCCTCTGGGTTTTGCTGGCCAAGGGCAGTTCAACGGGAGCTGCCTCAGGGGAAGAGCATCCCTGATTCTTGCCTGGAGCAGAGCTGGAGCACACCCTAAACCTCCTCCCCAAGGGGATCTTTTCCAGCCTTGCCTTGCGTGCTGTTGCTCTTTCCAGCTCCAGGCACAAGGAAATGCTGAATTTGGTTTAATTCAGCACAAATCCAGGGCGCTTCTCATTTTTTTCATTTTGTCTCTTGGCATCAGTGGGGGAGGGAGAAGCAGAGGCGCTAATCGTATGCAAATTGCACCCCTCTGTTGGCACTAGGAGTTTAATCAGGGGAGATTTTAAATAATGGGCACTAATAGTGCTGTCAGAGGCAAGCCTGGGGAGGCTCGGTCTTTTTTATTTTTTTGGAAGAACAATGTGTTATTGACGAGGGTTCTTGCTCTCCCCCCGGGGTCTTCTCCTTTTCCATCCCGTCTTCACCCCTGATGCTGCCAGCCTTGGTGGCCACCTGGACTTGCCCTTCTCTTCCTCCTGCTCTCTCTTGCTCCCAGCATTTCAAATAAAACAAAAAAAACAACTTGTAGTTTTTCCATGGCAACGCGGATCACAAACACCGCAGCCATCGGCTCGTAAGGGATGGGAGGACCAAAATGTGTCGGGGAGGAAGAGACAGAGAGATTCACAGGATTTGACTCTCAAGGAAGGATTAATAAGCTTTGGGGAATTAAAACACACCTTTCCAGCAGGGTCCCTGCATCCAAACCTCCTCTTTTCTTACCCCAGGCTGCTTAATGCTGCCTAATCCCTTGAAGTCCTGCTCAGGTGTGTGAGCCTAATTGCTGATATCGTTAGCAAGCCATCAGGAATCATCCCCAAAGCCCCCGTGGAATCACAGATCAGCCGTTTTAACAACAAAAAGAGGAGAAAGGGGGAAGGTCGCTGTGCTGATGGAGACCCCAGCCTGGGGGGACCTGTACCACCAGCCTGGTCCCTGCCCACCCAGCTGGGTACGGTGGCTGGAGCCCAGAGGTGCCACCAGCACCCCCCTGTCCTGTTGCCATTTTACTGACTCCTCCGAAATCGGCATCGCTGCTTGGGGAAGCTCCTGCTGATGCTTTCTGTGGTGCCCACTGCTCCTAACGCTGCTCAGGCTTCGAGGCTGATCCCCACCATCATCTCTTACTTCCCGTGGCCTCTGAGACACGTCGTGATAAACATTTGGTGAGCTCTGCTTCCTCCTCTTTGGCTGCATTCTTTCCAGCATTTTTCTCTGATCCTGTTATGGATTTCACAGGGGAAAAAAAAAAAAAGGGAACAAAGGGAAATAGTCTTTCTGGGTTTCTTTTTTTTTTGGTGGTGCAGAGGCCAGTTTTGCACTGATTTATTCACAGGTTCTGGCAGGATGGGGAGGAAGGGTCGAGTCAGACCCTTCCCATTATCAGGTTTTGCTCTTCCTCCCCTACTGGTTCCCAGACCAGGGTCAGGCCCCAGCACTTGTCCTGCTTCCAGTAATGACCAGTGCTGCCCCCCGCATAGGAACTGGCAGGTCTTCTCCTGGAGTTTAGTCTTGCCTCTCAGACTAGGGTTTGGGGTCCTGCTCTTCTGTGATTTGCTCTGAAAAGTTTGGATTTAGGGAAAAAACTAGCGCTCTGCAGGCATCAGAGCCTGCATAAAGAGGTTGGGGGGTGGGGAAGGGGCTGGCTTGGGAAAACCCCCTCACCAGCAGCCGCGGGTTGGATTTAAGCTCAACCCAGCCTTGTTTGTGCTTGGAGTTTGGCGGTGGAGCACGTCGAGGGAAAAGGACACTCAGGGAAGGTTTCAGGAGATGTGGGCTGGAGGAAGACCAGGAAAATGGGCTTGGGGCTGGGTTCCCTCCCTTGCTTTTCCAGGACGTCTGTGCTCGTGGTTTTCAGAGGAAATGGAAAGAATGAGGAGAGGAACAAAGCGCTTCAATGTGCTCAAGTGCTTGTTTGCGTAATTTCTCCAGCACATGCGAGCTGTGTAACGTGCCAAAATTGAACCATTACCGTCCCCTGAGGCGGAGGAGATGGGCTTTCTGGGAATGTGATGCCTGAGATGGGCTGAGCCGGGTCCAGCAGGAGCATCTGTCCGTTTGTCTGTCCTCCCCTAGGTCCGTGGAGCAGGCCCGTCACCCTCCTTTCCCTGTGGGAAGGGGACCGGGTGCCAGTGCCACTGCTTGGGCACCTCAGAAACCCCAGCTTTCTGGTACCCTCCTTCCTGCCTCTGAGCCCCACGGCTCTGCGGAGGGACAGCCCAGCCCTGGGCACGGGATGGGCCCCCCGCTGGGATGCAGGAGGGATGTGTGGATGGGGCCAACCCCAAAACGCACCCCCTGTGTGGGGGTAGGGGGAGACACCATCTCCCAGCTGGGGTCCCCTCCCAGCTCCGAGCTCCTGGCCATGACAGCTCTGCACAGGTTGGGTTTGGGGTTTTGGGTTTTTTTTTCCATCGTGAAGTATAGAAAATGGGCAAAATATTCTGGAATCGATTCATTGTTTGGTTATTATCTTTCAAAAACCTGGGGGAATGGGAGCACCTGAAAGTTGTGGGTGTTGCTGGAGGAGGGTGATGCACCTCATGATTCTCGGGGGACCTTCCTCCCCACCGCAGCCGCCCGCACGCTGTGGGGCAGGTGGGCCTGACCCTCCGCCCTCCCCTCCGCAGCAATACTTCATCCTCCTCATCATCACGGACGGGGTGATCAGCGACATGGACGAGACCAGACACGCCGTGGTGCAGGCATCCAAGCTGCCCATGTCCATCATCATCGTCGGGGTGGGCAACGCCGACTTTGCCGCCATGGAGTTCCTGGACGGGGACAGCCGGGCGCTGCGCTCCCACACCGGGGAGGAGGCCCTGCGGGACATCGTCCAGTTCGTGCCCTTCCGGGATTTCCGCAACGTGAGTGGGGGCAGCGAGGAGGGGAGGGGGGGTCCCAGGAAAAAAAGGGGGGGTCCCGAGTCTAGAAAGGACGTGGCAGAGTCTGGCTGGAGGCAGAGGGCTGGCAGCCTGCCCCCCCCTCCCCTGGGGGACGCTGGTGGGGACCACCTAAACCAGCGCTGCAGCCACTTCTCCATCACCACCACCCCAGTAACCGAGATGGAGGTGAATTAATTATACCAGGGTATAATTATAGCAGGGTCACTATTAAATAGAGCAGCGACCAGGGCTTGCACCCCGAGCCAGGGTCCCACGTCTCCCACTGGAGCCTCTCCCAGCACCCCCATGCTGAGGGGGAGAAAGCCCAATTGCCCCAGTTGGGGGTGAGCCCTGACCCACCTCCAAGAGCTGGCAGACAGGGGTGATGGCCACTGGCCCTGCACGTGTCCCCTCTGGGATGGTCCCTGCTGCCCCCTGCCCCATGCACTGCTGTGTGTTGGGAAAAAAATGAATGAAAAAAAACCCCAACAAACCCCAAACCAAAAGAGCAAAGAAGGCGCAGTTCTCTGCCCGTCCTGATTGGACCTGGGGTGCCCCCTGGGGTCTCCCCTCCTTCTGCAACTCAGTACCTGCCTGTTCTAACCCACTGAGCACGGGTTTTCCCTTCCTGCCAAAGAATTTCCTCCTGGAGGGAGGTGCAGCACAGTGTGTAGCCCCAGGGGCACAAACGCTGGGGGGGGGAATATTTCAGGAATTGCCGTCTCTGGGGGTTGGGGACGGCCCAGCCACGCTCTCAGGGTGGCCATTCTGATGGTGGTGTCTGCTCCCTCTCCCCCCCAGGCCCCCAAGGAGACCCTGGCCAAGGCTGTGCTGGCGGAGCTGCCCCAGCAGGTCGTGCAGTACTTCAAGCACCGAAACCTGCCACCCGTCAACTCGGAGCCCGCATAGAGCTGCGTCCCGCTGCATGCCACCCCCCTGAAAGCGCATGGGCCACATGCTTTTAAGAGAAGAATACCCCACCCCACCCCAAAAACACTTTGTACTTCTTAATTTAATTGCTAAGTTCTTAAAACTCATCCCAGAGAAGCATCTGGATTCATTTTTGTACAGTCCCAGCCCAAGGTAACACTAAGCTGCCAGGCCATGCCCTGGTCCTGCTCCCTCGAGTTACTTTTCAGTATTGAATGTACTTTGTATAATTTTGGTGGAACAGGATACAATTTTTACAATCGAAACTTGCTCTTTTTTTTTTTTTTCCTCCAAGCAATGAATAATGCTTAATATATTAATTATTGTTCAACGAACTGGTCATTGTTGAGTGTCTGTGTCGTACCTCTGTCGCGCTCTACCGTCATTTTTATACTGTGTACATGTCATTATTTGTTATACTCAGGTTAATAAAGAAACTTGGACATTTAAAACAAGGGTCTGGGACGTTTAAAACAACCAGGACAAGTTGGGGGTGACCTGCTGGAAAGGCCAGGGAGTCCTGGTGGACAACAGGATGCCCACGAGCCAGCAATGTGCCCTTGTGGCCAAGAAGGCCAATG
>BJBW01001048.1:156781-181076 GCA_004320125.1 Scolopax mira | reverse complement strand
CCCTGGGGAGGCCCCAGCTGGAGCACTGGGTCCAGTTCTGGGCCAAATAAACCAAACCAACCCTCCCCCAAAATTTAAATCCACCACTGAATGGCACAGTTGCTGGAGTCAGACGTTCTTCTTCGGCATTTAGGGCATCGGTCAAGGTCACTGCCACAGCCACCGTCTCCAGAAGGTCTGATTGACCCTCCATCCCTCACACGCCTCAAGTCCCAGCGTGTCTCTCGCTGTGCTTCGGTATTTTAGTCATAGAATGGTCAGAGTTGGAAGGGACCTTAAAGAACATCAGGTTCCAATCCCCTGCCCTGGGCAGGGACACCTCCCACCAGACCAGGTGCCTCCAAGCCCCATCCAGCCTGGCCTTGAACCCCTCCAGGGATGGGGTATCCATAACTTCCCAGGGCAACCTGTTCCAATGTCTCACCACCCTCACAGTAAAGAATTTCTTCCTAACATCTAATCTAAATGTCCCCTCTTCCAATTTAAAACCATTACCCCTTGTCCTGTCACTGCACTCCCTGACAGAGTCCCTCTCCAGCTCTCCCTTCACTGTCTGTAGAGGACTTGTGACTGTAAGAAGGTACATGGGACCTGGAGATGGTGGGAGAAGCTGGGACAGCTCTGCAGCGTGCACACAGGGGCCAGGCCTGAGAACAGCAGAGGTGACTCTGACTCAAAAGGCTTGCAGGAGCTCAAGGTGCCCCCCAAGGGCTCTAAAAAAAGCCAGGGGGCTCTCAAGCCTGTTTGTAACCAAATTACATCTCCTCCTGGCCATGCAGGGTCCAACACAACCACCATCTCCCCCCACGGGTCTCACCTCACCTCGCGGGTGTGGGCCTCTGCCACCACCACCTCCGTGCACAGCTGGCTGCCAAATCCCACTCTACATTTCTGTCTCAATCAGCCACTTCGATGCAGTTGCACTAAATATCCCTCAGGAAACCGGGCCCGGTGTGGTGACAGCCCGGCCAGGCTTCTGCAGCTCTGCAGAGGGGTTGGTGACCAAGCTTAATGCCAGGGAAGGACATCTTCATCTCTCCCTCCAAGCGCTCAGGGCTCTTACACGTGAAACTTTGAAGAAAAATGGGCTTTTTCTCTTGTGCAGCAGTTCCGTTTCACTCCACAGCTAAGTACGATGAAAGTCAAAAGCGAAGCAGTAGGGAGGCAGCCAGGGCTCTATTTCCCACCTGAAAGCACCATAACCAGTCGCCGTAGAGGAGACAGGAGTGAAGAGCAGAGATGCCAGGCAACCCAGAGCAGGGGAGGAACCACGGGGTCTTTGTACAGATCAGGCTGTGGGACAGGGCTGGCTACTTGGCCAAGGACAGCTTCGGTGGGAGCATAACCCTCCTGGTCTCCTTAGGGAAGTTCAAGACTCAAGAGGAGGCATGAATCCTACCTAAGGCCTTCAGGGGTCATTGCTGTTATCCCAGCTGCTCTCTTCGGAGTTGCTTACTTCAGGGAACAGCCCTTTGGCACGCACCCAGTGTCTGTTTTTTCAGAAGCACACACGCTCTGGAGTAATAGGTAGAACAGGATGCTGTGAAGGAGACTCCCAAAGACATTTCCAGCTCAGAGGGGTCACACCAAGCTGTTCCAGCCCACTCACCTCCCGTTAGCAGTGTCTGCACACAGGGGGAAAGGATGGGCCCTCACCTCTTGGTCATGGCCGGCTCCGTGCTTCACATCCCCCATGAACATGCCCACGTCAAGCTTCCTAAATCCAGTACAACTTCAAAAACCACCACAAAGGACACCAGAGTCCTCCCGGTTTGGCTGAAGCAGGGCACCCATCTGCTCCAGACTCTTCAGCAGGCTGCTGCAGACCAGCTGAGGGACGGCTCCGAGGAGAACAGCCAACGGGCAGCTCCTCACAACTCACCTGGACAAGAGTTCTCCATCCCCATCTCTGCTTCTGTAGGAGGCTGCCTTGTACTGCTCCCGCATGGCCGTGTGAGGAAGGGGCTGGCTGGGTAGAGCAGAAATTGCTTAATGGAACAGGAACAATTATGAATGGCACAAGCCGAGATTAAAAAAAAAAATAAAAAAAAAATGCATTCAGAATGTCTTTAATCATGTAACACTAAAACTTCTTTACAGTGTCATGGCAATCTACACTTCACCATCTGCTCGATTTTTGTTCTGCCCCCATTTCTCAAATACAGAATAAAAATGACATTTTAAAACAGAACACACGGCTGTTTCTACAAGACTTCACGGCTTCAAGTGAGTATTTTTTGCCCGTTAGTCTTGTATAAACTTCTTAGATCACCATAATTCTTTCTTCCCATAAGAATTTTAAAAGATAAAGCTCTCTCCTCCCTGCCCTCAGACCTTTGTTGCATGACCAGGTGTGCCTCCTGGGTTAGGCTGGCAGCCTTTCCTCGAGGCTCAGTATGCACCCCAGAAATGGAAAGTCGGGGAGGAAAAAACCAAAACGAAACAAAAAACCCCAGACATAATGAGCTATTTTAGGAGCATCCGAGTGTATTGAAGTGGAGAGGTTAGCTAGAAAGATTATAGTTGGGGCAGAAAGATGCATCAAGCATCCCTCGGGGCTTTGGAAGATACTCTGCACTACATCCCAGACAGAGGGGTTTCGTTACGGGCCGTCAAAGAAGCTGTTGCTGCGGAAGACGGACGAGACGATCTTCCCGGTGGAGTTGATGGTGCCTTCGCTGTCCGAGCTGGACTCGGAGTCGCTGCTCCCCGAGTAGGCCCCCAGCCCGGGCAGGATCCCGATGCACACGGCTGCGGGGGGACAGTGGACCGTGGAGCCCCCCACCGAGTTGCTCCCCAGGGGCACACAGGAGGGGTTTTCTGCAAGAGAAGGATCTGGGTCAAAAAGTGCAGGAAAGGGCTTTCAAACAGCCCGTCATTCTCCCGATGTGGCGGGTGGCTGCAGGATTTAATTAAGGCATAAGGCAGCTTTATGCTGCACTGAAACCCTTCTGACAGGAAGGACTTGCTACCTCAGGGGATTTTACTTTTTTTGGTCCTCCTCACTAGGCTTAAGCCCAGCTCTATGCTGGCATTGGGGATTTTTATTCTGAAGTTGTCAGTTTGATGCTTGTCAAAGTACCATAGCCACTAAATAAGAATAAATAGCTCTGCTTTGTGTAATTGAATAATTTTTTGTGATGTGACAGCATAGTTGGGGAAAAGTTTTATTTTTTTGCTCTGCCAGTCAACATCTCCCCTCTTCCACAGCTAATTAATTATTTCCAGTGTTCTGAAAGTTTACTGAACAGAAGGAGATTCAGGAAGTGCCTTGGGTTGTCATTACACAATTGCAGCTCACCCTGTTTGTGTCAGAGGATCTTGACAGCAAGTCAACTGCAGCCCTGACAGCTAAGACTGAAATACAAATTCATTTTTCTTATACTTCCCCATCATTTTCTGAAATCAATTGGTTTCAGGATGGACAAGATCATTCCGTAGCATGAAAAGCTAATAGCAGAGGTAGACAGATATATCAAATGCTGCTGTGAAGGAGGGGAGGATGATCTCTTCTCCAAGCCTCCTGTAGACAGAATAAGCCCCAGGCTCGAAACTCAGCTAAGGAGACCCCTATTAGGTATAAGGTAAAACTATACAAGGGTAAAATCAGTTAAGTATTAGAATAAACTGCCTAAGGAGGGTGCACAGTCTCAATCTGTGGAGACTGAAGAGCAGCTTAGACAAACACCTGCCAGGAATGGTTTAGGCAGGGGATGCTCTGATGAGCTGGAGAAGTTCCCTCCAGCCTTATTTTGCCCGAGGGCTGCCAGCACCCCCCCTTACCATTCCCTCTGCCTCAAGGGAGAACATGCCGAGCACAGTCTGTGCTCTCTTGCATTTTGAAGGAGCAGAAAAGCAAACCCTCTATCAGATGTAACATCGAGTCAGTTGCTGTTCAGGTGAGAGACAGATAGCTTCCCACACGCAGAAGTCAGGACGTACCTTGGTTCTTCTCATCATGATCAGTGTCTAGTTTCAACCTCTTCACACTGTTACCACCATCTGAACTGTAGGGAAAAAGAAAGCATCTTGTTCCTCATAAGAACCACTTAATTACTGTGAAGTTAGTCACGTCTTTGCCTCATAAAATACAGTGAATGCCAGCAGGGTCTCCTGATGACCATCAGCACTTCGAACTGCTGTTAGCTGGGGGTCCTCAGGGAACATGCAGGATCCTGGAAAGAGTCAACACCTAGAGCACAACCATCAACTGTTAACCTGGGAAACAGAATCACGCCTCTGGGAGTCGGGTCAGACCTCCTGCACAGCACCCCAGAGCTGCTGCTGCAGCCAGGAGCACCCCACAGGAGATCAGGAATGACTACCTGAGCTTCAGCCACCCCAAGACCCCGGCTTGCACAGCACACTTGCTGGAGCCACATCCCTGTCTTTCCCCTTCAGGCTTCCCTTCTGCTCTTTCAAGCACCAAAAGAGCCTAAACCATCTAGAAATCTTCCACCCCACAGGTTCTGCATACATTCACCCAGGGCTGCAGTGCAAGAACTAGGAAATAAAGGGTCCTTTTGGGTCCACAGAGCTGTTGAGGGACTTTTGACTCTTCAGAACTTTGACAGCTCTTCCTTCCCACTGCTCCCTTTCTTTTCTCCCCCTCTTGCATGTTTCCAATCCTAAACCATCCACATAAACAAATGCTTCCCGGCTTCAGCTGCAATGAACTAAAGTGATGAAATATGAGCATTTTTAAGCATTAACTCTTTTCTGTCCCTGTCAGAACATGCAGCACAGAGGAACAGCTATTCTGTGTAGGGATGTTTTAACAGTAATACAGCCTTTACATCAAACTATGGAGCTCAGAGAGCAGATGCTGAGCTCATGCAACACTTGGTTTTGGCCAGTTTGCAACAAGAGAGAAGATGGCAAAAATAGAAGACTGCACAGCAAGTCTGTGATGGCACTGACATGGCAGTTAAGATGGTCTCTTCAAATAGATGCCATCTGCAGACTTGGGATGTGCCATTAAGCATATGCCAACTCCTTCTCTGCACCTACTGGGTTAAGTACTAGTAGCTACGCAACCAAAAACCCCATTGTTGGCTGCTTGTTATCAGTTCAGGGTTTCTCTCTTCTGCCCTCCCAAAAACCAAACAACTCCCCACCATTAGGTGGTGGAAGCACTTACTTCAGTTTCCAGACATGCAATTACTGCTGGTCTGGGAGCTAAACATCACCCTGCAAGACAAGCTTCTAAAATAATCTTTAGATCTCTGGGACAGATTCAGGAACTCTGATTGGATTTCTAGATGTTGGTGATCATCTTAAGTATTAGATGACTCATGTGGGATATCAGCCTGGTCCCACACACCTAGTTTCTCCATAACCTGTAGCACACCAGTGGTTGGAAGCCAAGATCAAACCAGCAAAGAGATCCCAGACCCAGCTGTCATCTCCCTGGGAATGGATGCTGAGGAGCCAGCACTTATCAGCAAGGAACAAGGGAAGTTTATCTGATGCCCTCAGGATCAAATAGGTACACAAAGCCCTTTTCTTGTAACCCAGGTCTCCCCCATGCTGTCCCCAGCAGCAATTAAAATAATCCATTTTAGACAGAGATAAAATCAGCTGATAAATTATGCAAACCCGAGTGAAACTACACGAGTGAGGTGATACTGATATCTAAAAATAGAGCTGTAAAATAGATTCCCTCTGGATCCCCAAGCAGGATTGCCCAAACCTAGAGTGAAGATCTACCCACTTGCTTTACACACACTTCTCTGTTTGAATTGCTCCATGTTTTTCCCAGTTTGTAAGAGCTACAGAAACAAGGCCGGTCTTTTCTTATTTATACCTCCCCCCTTTTCTCTTGAGGGCTAAGGTTTACGCCTCACTCTCTGGAGGCAGTTTTGGCCTGCCTCCCTTTACTCTGCTAACTGGGTTCCGTTCCTCGTGAATTTATAGAGGTGTGAAACTAACCTCCTGTGTTTCACAGCTCCTGCCAACAGCTTTGCCTGAGAGAATTTGTTCTTGTTTTCCATTGACTTCATGGGCAATTTCTTCTCAGTTTCTTTCTTTGGGTCCATACTGACTCCCACTTTGGTGAGAGTGCTGTGAATTAAGGGTTAAGGATCAACCAGGAAGGAAGGGAGAGAACAGACACTTCCTCTACCATATATTTAGCCAGCTCTGCTGACAGCAGCGACCAAAGTTTGTTCACGGATTCTATCAAAATAAACTTACTTGTAATGACATTTAGCTGGCACTGTTGGCCAAAACAGAAGAGACTTTTGCCCTCTGGGCGTGGAGTGCCCTCGGGTATCAGCACCAGCCCTCCCAGAAAAGGCAGGGACTAGGAGCTGCTTTTCTGTAATCAGAAAGGCTCAACATGTGTGTGACACATCCAGAACCCATAAACATACCCATTGTCCTGCCTTTTCCTAGAGGTCTTAGAGAAGCAAAAAGGTCCAACTGGACCAAATAAATCAGTAAAGGCAATGCAGTACTTCCTCCTTCTATGGAGATCAACAAATTTGTAATTCAAATTTGCTGAATTACCCCCTAATCCTTACCAAAAAAACCCCACTCTAAACAGCTCCTCAAACACTCCTTTTGCCAAGCAGAAGTCAGCAGACTTCAGCCAACCAAAGCAAACCAGTTCCATTTTCTGTTTGGTATCTATCACTCTAACCTTTCAGCTCATCTCTTTGTAAGAGATGTTATGTTACTGCCAGTTTGAAGACCAGCCCCAAGAGGAAGGTGACAGATCTGATGAAGGGCATGTGTCGTTCAAGACTCACCCAAAAGACTGTGGTCACACAGAAAAACTAAGTAGCTTAAAACAGCACTAGCAAGGTGGGATGCAGCCGAGACCCAATAATGAGGTGGAGAACCTTAAGCAGGTTCTCAGACGGAGCTTGGTCTGTCATTAAGGCCCACTCACCCTGCACACACTCAACAGGTCTCCTTCTGTGGCAGGACCTAGTTCCGTCCCCAGTAACAGTCCATGTCCAGCTGTATCTGATGAAGCAAGGTCCACCAAAGGTCCTGCTTGTGAATGAGGTGCCAGTGGAAACAAAAAACCTTCTGCAAAACTTTTAAACTGCACATAACGAAGGCAAATCAACCTCATTTTTCAACGAGTATTTGTTCATAACCCCAAATCTAGCTTTCAACCAGTTTCTTCGCTGACTCAAATCCCACTGACCTGGTGATAGAAAGACAAGCTGGAGTTTCACCCTCTGAAACCTGCCCCAGTTATTGCAGACAAATACTGGACAGTGGATTTCACATTGATGGACCATATATTTGAAGTGATAGTTGTGGGGTTTTTTTCCCCCCAACTGAAGATCTGTAAATCAAAAACTTTTACCCCTTCCTTTGAATTGACACACATTGGAAGTCTCCAATCACGTTACAATGATGGGTGTTCCAATTACTTGATTTTCCTAAGGGTACAGCAGTAACTCTGACTGCTCCCTACCTCAGCTGAAAGTCTTCTCAGTCAAACCCAGGCTGTTCAATTTATTTATTTTTTAAGATGTCACAGGAGTGCCATCCTGTGGCTATCAGAAGCAATCTGAAAGCTCCACGTGTCCAACACAGTTTGATACTGCAACACATGATTCCACACACTGCACTGTTCAGCTTCCACATTTAGGTTCATTCCCTTGTTATATTCTAACCCGGCGCCACAAAAGCCTGGCTGAGGAACCCAAAGGCTTTTAAAAGATACCAGGTTACAGGCTTTTCACTTCCACCCAGGATGCCATTCTCTTAAAACTCCTCAGCTACCAGAGACCCAGCCCGTTTTTAACAGAGATTTCATATGGACTGCTGCCATTAGCACATACCCAGCCAAGAAGCATCCCCTCTCATTAGAAATAAACGCCTCCATCCGCACGGAAAAAGCTGGCCTATAGTAAAGCCTGCTTCTTGGGAGGGGGATTTTTCCTACATTTGCATAGGATTTAAGACAAGGGGATATTGTTCTCGAACATTTCTTAGAACTGGCTTAAAAAAAAATTTCTGTAAATCTTTAAACACCAGTGGGTCTGGATGGAGTAAGGAGCAGAAACCACTAGCTGTTCGTGTAGGAGGAAGTGAAATTCCTATGCATCCATGCATATGAATTTCTTATGCTCGAGAGTGCATTAAAATATTCCAAGGCATGTTTATCTTTAAGCTACATGTTTTCATGATTTTTCAACCTAAAAATTAAAGAAAAAAAGAAAAGAGAAAAAAAAAAAGAGAGAAAAAAAGCTCTGTACTTGAATATCGTTGTAGTTTCTACCATGAAATGAACACCTCTGGACCTCTTGGATGTTGGACCAGGAAAAAGACCAAATAATCAAACCCACTGGCTTGACATCCCTTCTTAGTTTGGAAGAGCACTTGAACATACCTACAGATCCAGCAAGTTTACCCAGCACCCACTACAGCCATTAGTAACAACCTGCAGATGCTAAGTCACCTTTTGCATTTTAAAAGAATACCACCAAAAATTCCAAATACAGATGAGTCAGTTTGCAAAATGCTCTGAGGTTGCTTGAAATGTTACAGTTAAATTTAAAAAATTAAAAATTTACAAAAAGGAAAGGGAATGGGCAAAACTCAGTTTCATGTGAAATGAGGTGACTATCAAACATTTGCCCTCCCTCCACCCCATCAGCAACAACTTCTACAGTTTAATTTACAGCAAGACTCCAGATACAGAGCCAGATAATACAGAGCAAAGACTAAGGTTAGACAGCCTGTACGTCCCGACCAGGCCCTGCTCAGTAAATTCAGGGATGAGTGGGTTGTGTGGCTAATTCAAGACAACACAAGATTGCCTCTGGGCTGGTGTGGTTCACCCCAGCCACACGTGACCCAACTAGAGCTGTCAGCTGCTTCCATGGCACAATCCCCCGTGGCACAATCCCCCACTGCACAGCCCTACATCAGCCAGCAACCATCACCGAAACGAAATATATCCCATCAGCATCCCATTATTAGATCAAACAAATCAAGAAAATACTCCGAAGCTATCAACCAACTACAGTCTAGTTCTGAAGTTTAAAAAAAAAAACAAAACAAAAACATCAGTATTGCTTTTTCATAAAGGCATTCCTGCAACAACTGAGATCTCTTCACAGAGCACATGCTCTAAATTGTAAATCATTAATTAATACAAGGTAATGCAGATCTTTGTAGCATTGTCACTATTCAGTCTTATTTTATGACTAGTTTGGTCACCTTCTTGTGCCCACAAACTCTTTCAGTAACACTAAAGCATCCTTGAAAACCTGTGCTCTGTTCACTGATGACTTAAAGGCAATGGTTTTCATTAGGAGGCAAAGACACCATCAGGTTCTGCACAGATTCAGTAAACCTCAAAAACCCCAACATTTAGCACAGAAATCCTCAAATCATTCCAGCCTCCCCTGACAGGCACTGATCAGAGACGAAAAGTATCCTGTATTATTTTCTAGCATATCTTAATGAAAATTTGGCATTTAACAGCAAAGCAAAACTGCCCTGCTCTTGGTACTGCCTAAAAGTCTGTATTACCCAAAGGAGCTGGGTCTCCAGGGGTACCAACTTCCCAGGAGAAAGTCAGCACATCTGCACAGATGTATTTTATTTCACATCCTGCAGCTATCAGCCAGGGAGAAAGTAGCTAATACTACAAGAACAATAACAGAGAAAGAAATGGAAACATTGTGTCAAACAGGTATTTTAAAAACAGCCAATATGCAGTTAAAAAAAACAAACAAGAACGTTTACTTTCCAATAAGAAGACAAAAGCAAAAGATCAGAAGTAACCTGCTGTTTTGCCTTTACACTCTCTCTCTTTTTAGCTATGGTATTTCATGCCCTCGGTAACAGGAAAAAAACAACCAAAAAACCCAAACAATGGAGAGCAGGAGAAGGAAAGAAAAGCACCAAAGACACGTGCAGCTTGAGGGTGGGAAGTATCAAACATTACAGTGGGAGATCCAAGGAAAATATTAAACTTCAAAAGTCCATCATTGTACCTGTTCTGTAAAGGCGTTTTATAGCAATAATGTCAATGACAGAAAAAACTCCAGCCCGGTCTCTGAATGTCCTCTGTTACCACCAGCCCTTTGAATGCAAAGGATATTCTGTATTCATTTAGTTCTTTCAGCTCTTCTTCCCTTCGTTGCTTTTCAAGTAGCTCTTGCTGCCGAGAGACCTCATCAAGGAAATGCGTCTCATCTTCATCTAAGCCTCTTACCATATTTTCTGAATAAAGGAAAAGAATGCATATTGATAAGCTAAAACCACTTAGGGAGCAGCCATTTGTCTTGCATTAATTTGCCACCCGCTTTGAACATTTTCTGGTGATTTCCGACCGCCCCAGAAAAAGTAGGGGAGCATCCATGTCTTGTATATAACATTTCCTTTGCTGTATATATATATTTGTATATATATATATACAACATTTCCTTTGTTGTATATATATATATATATTTGTGTGTATATATACAACATTTCCTTTGCTGTATATATATATGTTGCTGTATATAACATTTCCATGCTTGTATATAACATTTCCAGCGCTGCCAAGGAGCAACAACTTGCAGAAAGTCACAGAGGGATCACAGGGGGGGCAGAGTAAATGGGGTGCCCCAGCAGTCACACTGTTGTGCTGAGAAAAGGGTACAAGGCAAACACTGCGAGCAATCTGCTGAATTTGATAATTAAGGAGTAAAAATAGTTCCCGGTTAACGACCCCGGATGCTAACAAACAGAAACTCTTAGACACTTGAGCGCAAGAACTGCATCAAATTAACACAGCCTGGACACAGGCTGGAACTGGGGACACAAACCAAGGAATAACCACATCAAGCAATTAAATACATTGTTTGGTTTCAGACACGGAGCTGAAGAGGTGGGTTTTTAAGAAGAGATTCTCTTCAGGATCTGTTCTTACACCAATCAATCACTGGGAAAAAACCACACTACTTCTCCCCATAAATCTTGCCTCAAAACAGGAAGCACATTTTGTTAAAGCAAACAGTAACTAAACTGAGATTAACATTTATTTAAAATAAAAAAAAAAAAGTAGAAGCAAGACAATTCTTAACTTCCAAATAAAAACAAATTATTTTTAAACATACTACCCTATTTTAAGGAAAGCACACGCTACCGTAGCAGGAAGGTCTTTTATTTTCTGTTCTGCAAACGTCCAACATCTCTCAATCAAATTATTTATTTACAAAGGTAATAAATTTTGTTGTTAGAAAGACCATGTCTTGCTGTTTATAGTCATCCTCAGAAATCTTAACCCAAATATCACCTTTAGTCTTCATTAGAGTTTAATTCTGTAAGAGGATTTTTAGGCTTTTACATGAGGTTGACACATTTTTAAAAATTTTCACCCACATAGGCACGTCCTACTTCCTTTAATGGCAAACTAAGAAATCCATTTACACTGATAATTGGCAAGTGTCTGCCTTTGACAGAAAAGCTCTAGAAATCGATTATTATTTGAGGTGACTTTTTAGAGGCTGAGCCCTACTCTTTCCAACTCTAGGAATGCAGAGCTCATTGGTAAATCTCTAAACAGTAACTTAAACAATTCACTCCTGCTGCTGAGGCACCTTCAGACAGACAGCAGAACTAGTGACACCCTGCACACTTTCTGAAGAGAGTGACATGAATTAATTTCATTTTCTGCTTGCCTGATCTGCCAAGTAGGAGAAGCAGCCCCGGAGATCCTGATGGCTGGCATTACTGAGACTCCCAACGAAACAGTCCCCAGGCAGCAGGAATCTGCTATTCCACAAGGATTGACTTAAAAGCAGCAGCTGCTTTACTGCTCAGTTATCCCCTCCCAGGGATGCTACCCTTTCCAGTACTTGGCTTCCAGCTTTCCTGAACCAAAGGGAAGATGTTGCAGTCTTAATATAACTGGGCAAAGGAAACGATAAATTTAGACTGTTATTAGAAGTCCTTCCCATCCAGGCTGGGTGGCCTTCTTGTCTTGTGGTGGCTACTTGGACAAGACTGGCTTTAGTCCCATCACTAAAGATAAATTGGAGCAAAAGTTTACTGAAGTAAACTGTAAACTCTCCAGCTGGAAAGAATCCATCTATAAAACCAGAAATTCAAACATCAGTAGAAACTAGCTTTCCATTTCATTAGAAGAGTTAAATATCTGCTTTTTGAATCAATGCCTGTATGTTTATGTCTTCCAAACAGTAATCTTGAGCCTCAAATCACTTTTGCATCAACTAATTACAAGTTAGAAATTTAACGGCTGCTAGAACAGAATTTCTTTTTGATTCAAATAGGATGGTCTCGTGTTGACGTAGGAGTTCAAGAGTCACAAAACCATGTTACATTTACACTTTTCCATGGAATGCTATCAGGCTTTTTCTATTCATTTAATGCGCTAAACAAGCCTCATATTCCCCACTTTACAGAAATGCAGTTTCATAACTGCAAGCAACTTTTGAGTTTTGCAGTGTGCAGTGCTGTCCCAGTGCCATGTCACTATGTTATCTGCAGGAACATCTACCACCCTTGAAAAACACAAGATTTCAATAATAGTTTTCTGAAGCCTCAGTTTCTCCCTCTGAGAGTCAGACAAGACACACAGGTATGTCCCTCAGACACACGTTGGATACAACTGCTGCACACAATACATGCAGTTCACTGGGTTTCACGTCAAAATAGTAACTTGTGGTGCTTACTGAATTTAAATTGCTCCTCAAACTCCTGCTGCTTCTTTTCCCTCTGTTCCTGAAGTCTTTCATACAACGAACGTGGGTCATACGCCTCCTCTGGGCATTCTGAGAGGAAGAAACAAATCAGGAAGTGAGACCATATGGTAGAAATACTAAATCACCAACAGTTCTTAGTTCCTGCATGTAAAAACTTTTGAACTTGTAGAACACAAGCTACTACCTTTTAGTTCTGTTTTCCACAAAAGTGAAATATTCTCTGATCTCTCTTATAATTATTAAAATCTATCCCATACCTTCAGGATCCTCAGGTTTTCGGACCTTTTCCCATTCCTCTTGTCTTCTCTTTCGCCGCTCCTCTAGCTCCGATTCAGACACAAACCTCTTGTTAATCACAAGGTCAGCAGTACCATCTCCCCCATCCATGGTGGAACAGCCCGTCCTTTAGGAAAAACACAATACGAAAGACATCAGGGGTCTCATTTCACTTGTCAGTGCAGGAGACGTCACCACACACCCTGAAAAATTCTCTCTAAAGAGAATATAGTAAATACTGATTGAGATACCTTCTCCGTGCCAGTGATAACTGCCAAGACTAACTGCACCACCTATTACTCCTTCGTTACTCTTTTTCATAATTATGTCTTCCCCATTAGTTGTCTGCCATGGGCTGCTTTGCTAAAAGTCACATTTTAATGGAATTTTGCCCAGCCCACCTTGGACTTACCTTCCTTAAATTAAATTAAAGAAAATTTAAACCCCCACACCTACACTCTCACCCTTTTATTTCTGTTCTTACACCTCTCTGCTCTGGAGAATGGATTTGACACTTTACCCTGACTTTACCTAATTTCTTTTTGCCCATCCTGTTAAAACTTGAGGCAGCTTGCCTCTTTTCAGTGATATAAATATAAATATATACTCCTAAGTTATTAACAATGAGATTTCAGAAATTAGCAACCAATCTCTCTAACCTTCAATAGCATTCTGCACCTCTTTGCAGCTCTGGGGAGAGCTGGGCTTGGACAGACAACGTGGGGGGGCTGTCTGCCAAGGTTTAAGAGGTGAGTGAAAGAAGGAACTCCCTTGGGCTAAAATGGGGCTGGGACTGGAGAGCAGGCACAGCACCTCTGAGCAAGCGAGCAGTGCCCTGTCTCACCCCCTTCTCACCTGCCTCCCCTGCAAGAGAACATAATGCCTGAGCACTATTTCAAAACCAGGCGGAGGGTGGAGAAGTGCCACGAGTCATGCTAAGAAGGAAACTCATGGCCTGTAAGCCCAGGATAAAACAAACTGCTGGGGATAGTCTTAGGTGTCCCCTTCCCACCTTTATTCTGCATGCTCCACGCTATAGAAGGAAGCATTAATGCCTGGGTTTGTTTCTTGCATCAAACCAGCATATGCAAGTACAACATAAACACAACATAAGCACAGCTGTTCATTTAAAGTCATGCTAACCTGACACTTTTTCCTGGTTTCTTCATATTTCCTTGGTATAACTTCAACACTTACTGTAAAGACTACAGAAAATTGCACTGCCAAATATTACTCATTTAGGATCTCACCCTGCCTGCATTTCAGTGCTGGAAGAGAACTCAGAGTGCTTAATCTTCCAGGGAGGGAGGGATGCAGTAACCCAAATAATGCCAGGAACCAGTTTATCACCCTTCCTTCATACCACAATGAATCCCTCCTGCAGGAAGCAGACTCCTGAAATTCTTAAAACCTGATACTTTTGTGTGGCATAGTTGAGTCTCTCAGGAGAAAACCAGGTTAGAGCACTAGACAAATATTTGTTACAGCTGGGTGCACCCTTAAGGTGGGAATTATCAAAAGAAGACAAAAGACAAAAAGGATTCAAAAAGGATTATCAAAAGACAAAACGGTTTCTCGTAAGAAGTGGGAGAAGGGAAAGACGGACCAAGGGCTGGTGATTTTCTGTTTTGGGTTTTTTTTACTTTTCTTTTATTTTTTTCTTTTTACTTTCCTTTTTTAACACCTAACAAAAATCCACACTAAGTCCACTTTCCAGAAAGCATGTAGGACCCACACTGAGTCTTATTTCTGAAGGTGTTCAAGTCGGAAACCTACAGAGAAGATGAAAATTTAATCTCCCCCTGGAAAACAGGTCCTAATAACAAAGCCAGCTTTCCTACCCAAACACTGTATAAACCGGTTCTCCACTTGTGTCATCTCAGCTCCTCCATTTAGAGAGGAAACAAAAGGTTACAACAGAGTGGTGACAGAAAGTCATAAAAACAATCCAAAAGAGGGATTCAGCACCGGCACAGTATCCTCTGGGGACTAAAGCCTTCAACAGCAACCCACCTGCCTTCTGGATCAGACAGTTCACTTAGACAATCTATTTTGAGACACCTGCAGTGGATTAAGGTTTAATTATGACTCGACATACAGCTATAGAGTTTTCACTACAATCCTGGAAACCGGTGTTTGATGAAACACATTTCAGCAAACATGCAACTATACCAACACCCACAT
The DNA here is from genome assembly GCA_004320125.1 of Scolopax mira. NCBI lineage: Eukaryota > Metazoa > Chordata > Aves > Charadriiformes > Scolopacidae > Scolopax > Scolopax mira. Next base: position 165,930 of record BJBW01001048.1, on the reverse strand, counting down.
CCTGGTGCACAAAACGGGGGAGAAAAAATAATCAAGCACCATGGCACTGAACTACACTTGTACTTCTGAAATCTGCTGATCTTGCTGTATTCTTTGCCCTCTCCCACCTCAAACACACACAAAATCTTCCAGACTAAACAAATGGCCCGTGTTTAGAAACTGTGCCTTATTCACCTAAGGTTTGATCTGGTGCCTGCATTCCGAGGAGTGACACCCTGTCACTGCAAATATCACCTCTGCAAACTACACTATTTGATAGTACCAGCTGGTAATATTCCCAGTAAGTAAGATTTCACAGTCCTTGCCATCACCTAGGCCAGAACAGACCTACAGCAGGGACGATGTCTTGAGTACATATGTGCAGCTTCCAGTGCATCCCCACCTCTGTTAAATAACGGGCTCCTCTACCCATCACTGGGAGGAACTCGGGCAGCGCTCCCCGCACATCACACACGGCTCCAGGCACCCACTCTGCTGCAAGACCCGGGTCGGCGGCGACGAGCGGCCCTCTACCGAGGCGCTGGAACCCGCCACCGGCCACTGAGGGTGCCCGAACACGCTGGGAGCGTGCCGGCAGCCCGGGGTGCTAAGCCGGGCCCCCGCTGCCTCCTCTCTCTGCCTGTTCTCCCCCTGCCCGCTCCTGGAGCGGCCTCCCGGGCCTGGCCCAGCCCGCCGCGCTCACAGGGCCCGGGCCCGGCCCTCTACACCTTAAGGGTCCCGCAGCCCGGCCACAGCCTCCCTCACAGAGCCCCCGAGCCCTGCTCCGGCCTCTGCTCTCCCCCAGGGCTGGGGCTGCCGCTACTCGCACATACCGCAGCTACCGGCCTGTCACAGCGAGAGGCGCAGCTCAGCCCAGCGCGCCGCCATTGATCCCCACTCGCAGCCCCACCCCGCCCGGCTCACCGCTGCCGCTCGCACCGCCCCTTCTGCCCGCAAGAGCCAATCGAGAGAGCTCTTCCTTAGGTGGCCCCTCCCCTCTAGTAGCCAATCCCCGCCGCTTTTGCAGAATCGGGCGGGAGGGTTGGCTGCCGGGTGACGTCAGGGCGGTGCCGCGCCGCCATTGGGCTGGGCGGGTCGCCCGGGAGACAGCGGGGGGCGGGGCGGGGCCGGGCGGGGCGGGGCGCTGCGTGGCCTCCATCTTTCCGCCGAGAGCCGCCGAGGCACAAAGGAGCGGGGTCGGGCGGGGGGCGCGAGCCTCGCGGCGGCCCCGGGAGGGCTGGAGCTGAGGTAAATCTGAGGGGGTACCGCCCTCGGGCGGCGGCGGGGAGGGTTGTAGGCGGCGCGGAGGGCTGTAGGCGGCGCGGGGTGGGCAGCGGGCTGGTGCTGACGGGAAGGGGTAGCTCCGGTGGGCCCGGTGCGCCTCAGGTTGGCCTCGGGTTACTGAGGGGAGGGCGCGGGGCTCGCTCCCGGCCCGCCCTCCGCTTCCCCGGCCGCCGGGCGTGCCGCCGGGGCAGGAACCCGGTGGGGCGAGAGACGGGAGGCCACGGGGCCGGGCCAGTACAGCCCCGCTGGCCTGAGGCGGCGGCCCGCACTCCCGGGGGTTGCTCTGGCTTTTGGGGGACCGGGGAGTCACCTGCACCCTCCTGAGAGGGCAGCCGGCGGGAGCGGGCGAGTGACCGCGGTCCAGCCCCGCTTGCCTTGTGGCCGTCGGGGCTGCCGGCAGCCGGTGTTGCGCACAGAGGCCCCGGAGCCGGGCTGAGCTGGGAGCTGGAAGAGGAAGGCGGCAGAAGGCGGAAGGGACGGAGGTTTGGCGGAGGGGACACCCCGAGCCGGGCGGCGGGGCGTTCCGGGCTCTTCCCGGCGGCTCCGGGAGGCGGGAGAACCGCCCGGCGCCCGTATGACTTGCAAAACGTGGGCTTCGCTACAGCCCGTCGGGGGGTCGGGTTTTGGTGGGGGGGCAGGATGACAACCTGCTCCGGGACCCCCTTGGAGCCCGGAGCCGCTCAGAAGGAGTTTGTTGAGCCCTCAGATGTTTTAATGTTGAAGTAAAACGTCAGAATCCTGAAAAGTGTTTGCTGCTCTCGATGTAAAAATGTAACTGCAGAGCAAGTTTTCTCTCTTCCAGCGAAAATGAGAGGATGTGGAGTGATGAGCTACCAAATGCAATTATTTATCGAAGTCTTTTGTTTTGCAGACTTAGGCAAGAGATGAGGCAGCAGCAACTTTCCCTAGTAGTGTGGTAACACCCTGCTACTGCTTTGCTCCTACTGCAGTGTTTATAAAGCAGGTCTTTTTGCTGCTTTTTATTATGCCCATATCAATCATTAATTTCTTTTTAAAGCCTTTTGATTCTCTTCTGCTGATCACTGATTCTGTCTGGTGTACCTTCATTTTCCCCTTTGATTTTTAAATGTTATTATTTCTTATCTTCTGTTGTGTCCCTTCTGGGTAGAGTGTTAATGTAAGTCCTGAGAATTATTGTAGATTTCTTGCTTTTCATTTTCTGTATTATTATTGCAAAATCTTGCTCTGAATCTCTCAGTATCCACCCAGAGTTCAGCTCGGTGCTCAGCCTGTGTTTATCAGTATTTCTCACGTAGGGGAACTTTGTCCCATGGGAAGGCACAAACACAAGAGCTGCCTTTTCTCTTCTAAATTTATTCAGCCTTCTAGATAGTGCATTGTTTTCTGAATACTCATGTTTGGTGTTTTTCTCCCTTTATATCTGTGTCGGTATTTGTTTTCTTCAACATAAGCAAGTGTTTTTTTTTCCAGTTAGCACTAGATTTGCCTCAGGTTTTTAATTTTTTCTGCCCTTTGCCTTGCAGTGAAGTAATTTATTTGTTTTGGTGGTGTAGTTTTTTTGACTCCTGCTGGCCCTTGGTTCAGTTCTTCTGCTTTACTCATAGTTCTCTGTACATCCGTCAGTTGCTATGAGGCTATTGTCATGTGGAGATGTATGTATATTTGTGTACTGTGACTCTCCCCCTGTTTATGTCTCAGTTTAAAAATTTGTTGCTATTTCCCTGCTAATCTCTAAAAATCTTTCAACAGTGGATGCTCTCATCACCTACGAGCTGTCTAAAATATCCTCTTGCATCATCTCTCTTCTTGGACTCCTGTATTTGACTCTGGATTTCTGGAGGGCTTGCATTCTTAAAACTTGTCATATCATTTTAAGAGTCTAGGATGCTGTTAAGCATATTTTTCTTTTGCATTTATCCCCATGTAAAGAATTGATCTGTTCTTTGCTGTGATCTATATCTGGCCCGCTCCTCTGTGAGTGTTTTTGCATATATCTTTGCTTTCCTCTGTTGAGGCTCACCCAGCAAGAGTCCTTTCTCCTGCTGTCACCCTTCCTTTAGGACGTCACTGTTATTGCTTTGTTATTTCGATTCCCTTCTATAAAGCAGGACATCTCTCATACTCAGCCCTTCATGTGTCTGTTTTCCTCAAGCTTTTTGCTTATTTGTTAAAAATAAAAAATAAAGGGAGCTACTTGGTAGCCTAAGCAGTAAGTGGTAAAGATGGTGATTTGTTATGGAACACTTACTGGCCTCTTACTCTTTGTGCTGCTTTGTTCAAATTTCCTTTCACATCAGTATCTGCCCTAACTGACAATGTGTTGGTTTTTTGAAACCTCTCCTATTGGTCTATATTGTCCTGACAATATATTTTGCTTCCCCTTCCCAGTTTGCACGCGGGGACTGTGCAGTTGGCATGGTCTTTATTTCCTCTTCTGTTCTTCATTATGTCACTGAGGTATAGTGAAAGTGAAATGGTCACAAGTGACTTGTAAGGTTTGTGACTGACTGGTGCATCATGATCTCTCTCCTGACTTGTTTGTGATGGTCTGGAGCTCTGATCCACCACTATTGTGCAAAGCTTGTGCTTTGGCTGTTTACCCACCGCTGCTGGGGGATCTTGGTGCATTTGGCATGTTCATAGGGACGCTCACTGGCTCAAAGGCCGGGCTCAGGCACTGCTACTTACTTATTAATGGGTGTTTGTTAATGAGGTGTCAGCGAGTCGCCGTCATCAGTGACAAGAAATCCATCCTTTTCCTTTGAGAAGGGGTGCTTTCTAAGCATGCAAAATGTTTGCAATTGTAGTTATTTTTCTCTCTAAGGCTTCGCTTTTGCTTTAAGTTTTTGAATATCTGAGTGATTTGGGGGATATGAGGAGGACAGAAGGACCAGCACTGAGGATGTTCTCATTTGAAGTATTGGTGTGGCTTTTTGGATCGCTTGCTTCAGTGCTTGTGCACAGTCTGATATTGGTATGGCTTGAGTCATAGGTTAGAGGACAGTTGATGAACCACACGCCAGAAGGTGTGTATTTTATGACCTCCTGGAGACAATGGAATGTGCAAGAAAGTGATATAAAAAAAAAAAATCCAGCAGATAGGCTGATGCTCTTTTCTTCTAAAACCAGAGCTGTCTGGTGGCATGGAGAAACCTTAGGATTCTTCACTACTTTTAATGGTGAATGAAGAATGATATGAATGGTCTGCATTCAAACTCTTGTCAGTGTTTCAGTCCTGGAGTGAAAGATTAATTGAACAATGGGCGAGTTGCTCTTTTTTTAGAGCATTACCTCTTTGGAACATTTAGCAAACTAGTGTCTAAATGTAATTATCAAAACAGTTTAATCTTAATTCTTCTGAAGTTCCTCACAAAGTTATTTAGAAGTCCCGTGTGAGTGTTTTGTGTTCCTGACATCATTACAGGTTTTGGGGAGTTTTTCTAATTGTTTCTGAGCTTTCTGCCTCTTGATGTGCAGACATAACAAACTACAAATGCTTTTTAAACCATTTTAGCCTGCCTTGTGAAACACTTACATGCTTGTCTTCAGCCCACCCACTTCCCAGCCCCTGTGCAATTGTTTGAGTCATCTGTCTCGGGCAATCACTCCCCTTCCTCTTCTTGGCCATGGGAGTTCTGAAACCCCTTGCCCAACTTCCTGAGTTTCTTCATACAGGTGGAGGCCTTAAAACTGCTGGTGCAGTCCCAAAGTTAGGGCAGGAAAGAGCGAGCTGCTGGCTGGCCGTGGCTGGCAAGGAAGGTGACAAAACTCAGATTGGGTCATCCTCTGATGCTGTTTGAATTAACAAGTGGAAGTTTTGTCAGCCTGTTTCCTGCTGTTGTGTTAGGTTTTTTCATCTTTGAGATGATAACCAGTGTCACAAAGTGACAAATCTGGTGAGGCTGGGAATAGGAGGGTCTAGACGTCGTCTGCTCCGTGCTCTGCTCTCCGAGGCAGTTGTGAGACAGCTCCCAACTGAGGCATCGCCGTTTCTCACCATTCACACATCCCAAACTGTTTTCAGTGTATTTTATGCATTTGTAATAGCTTAGTCATGCTATCTGGGCAGGAGACTGTTCTGCCTTCTACAGAGCAGTTCTATACCTGACCTTCCTTTAAAAACAAGGCCAGCTCTGACAAACCACAGAAACAAAAGCACTAAGATGAGGTGACGGGCAAGGGAACAGCACAATTCTGGGATTTCACCCTTTCAGCTCAGTTACATGAAGCTGGAGGTTTGCTGACAGGAATCTGCCCCTGCTTGTAGCATCTTTCCTTAGACCATGGTGTGATTGCTCAGATCCTCTGTGCCAGCCCTAGGCCTGGTTCCTGTGGCAGGATTCCCCTGAGAGCCCTGTGAGCTGCTCAGTCTCTTCATCTCTCCATCAAAATGCTTTTTCAGTTTCTCTCTTGTTAATGTATGAGGTGCTTACTTTAAGTGTTATTGCAGTTTACTACAACGAGTTGATCTCCCCATAATTTAAGAGAACTTTCATTGATTTCTGGATAGTAGCATAGATGGAGCCTTGCTCCTTCTGAAATGGACTAGTAATAATTTTACTAGGAAAACTTTAACAAAAAAAGCTTTTTTTTTTTTTTTGGTGGTGTTTCTTTGCAATTCTGCACCTCTGCTTGGTACCTAAAGAGTCCTCACTCTCTTCCCATTACTATTTGTTCTGGAATTTCATGGTCCTTTTTTGCATTTTGAATTCTGATATCTTGAACGTTTTTGTCAAAATTTAGCCAATTTGTTTGTTGTTGATAACATCTGCGGCTTTCAGGGCAGCAAGGAAGATTAGCTTGAATTAATTGAAGGGTTTATTTCTAAGCCTCTGAATGCATGCCTGTGCCAAAACTTAATATGGTATAGTATAGCTAATCAATTTCATTTGGTGTGCTTGTATCCCTTCAGTCTGTAGGATTAGTGTTCCCTGCCATCTGCAGGGGGTTGTCCTTCTCTTCCTGCCACTTGTGAAGCAGCGCGTTATGCTCTGCTCCTTGGGTGACTGCTGGAGGTTGTGTTCCCCTTCCCTGGAGCTGGCACCTACCACTAGCTTTTAAAACGATCGTTCTTTTGGGTGTATATTCGTCTGCCTCAAAGCATTGCTTTTTTCTCAGGGAAGAAGTGTAATGACCTATCTGCAGTGGGGGAGAAGGGATGGGGAAGTTGTGTTCTACGTGATGGATACTGGTGGGGAATGGGTGGTGTAGCCATTCCGAGCGTGGAAGCGTAGCCGAGTTTTCCCAAAGGCCTCTCCCAAAGGAGAGTTCCCCCAAAGGGTGGGGAGCTGAGGAGATGAGCTGGGGAAGGTTCAGTTTCAATTTGGGAAAGCACTGCAGCAGGACAGTCTGTGGTGGCCGAGCAGCCCCGAGCGCTGGGGCTCCGTGCCCACAGGTAGGGCACAGCCTGGGCAGGGCAGGGGGCTCTACTTTAAGACAGTGAAGTTCACTTTAAATCCACATCACCATTTTAGCATTTCTAAACCAGCTTAAAAACTAATTTGAAGGAAGTAAAAAGGCAAAGCAGTCCAGCGTGCAGGTGACTAAAATCGGACTTTCACAGTGAGTCTACAGAAAAAGAAACTACTGTGGCTGTTAGTGTCTGCTGCTTCTTTCTCCTTTGACTTGCTGTGATAATAGTCAAACAAGAGAGGAGATTCTCCAGCTACTCTGTTTCTGACAAAACTAGAATTTCCTAGAGAAGACCACAAGGTTAAAGCCCAATTTTTTTGCATAAGCCCTGCACAGCCCTGGGGGTTGTCACTGACAGGCGCTTGGACAGAAGCTGTGAAGTTTTGAGATGTGATGGGTCTCTCTCCCTGTGAGACAGACACAGTCAAGACCAGTCTGCTTTCAGTTTGGGGTATTCTTGCTACAGCAAGAAAGCCAATGACTGTGGCAGCGGCTTTGTCCTGTGGATGCTGACACATCACATGCCAGTAAATGCTCTTTTTGACACTGGTCTTACCCCACTGGGGTATTTTGAAAGAAAACAGAATCAAATTAAGGATTTGCTTCAGGTTGCACAACGTGATGTTTGGTTACTACATGCAAAAGAACAGGCACAGCATTTACTTGCTCCTCCTGAAGCCTGTGCTGTGTGGTAGCCACGTGGTAGCCACACTGGATGCCAAGTAGCTCTTTAGTCGCATGAGTCTCACAGTTGTGGGGGTGACCGCAGAGCTCAGTGTGATCTCCTGAAGAACAATTGTAACATGAAATTGTGGCTGCTTTGTTTACTGGCAATTCTTGGTTTTCATCACCTGCCCCAATCGCTTCACAGCTGATACCCTCTCTGTGGTGTAAAAGCTTGTAGTTGCAAATGAGCCTCTTTCCTCTCTTTTCTGAATTGAAGTTAATTATCTTGCAGTGGTTCATAGCTGTGTTTCCTTCTCATGGTAGTTGGAGCTTTTCATCCAACTGGCATCACAACTATTTCCATCTCTTCCTTTTTAAGAGCATCAATTATCTGAGGGAAAAACAATTAGAAATATTTCCTCAGCATTTCTGTGTCCTTAATAGGAAGTTGCTTCCCCAAACCCTCACAGTTTTGCGTTTGGAAAAGTTCTCAACTTTACTATGTCCTTTGGTGTCTGAGCTCCTGTGCTACTGCACTCTGGAGAGGAGAAATTGCTGGTCTTAACCTTGAACAGTGGCAGAAGCTGGAGAAGTGGTTCCCTCCCGTAGCTGAAGCCCTCTCAGCTTGTTGATGTGCGTGAGGTTCTATTTTTTTGCTTGCTTGGCAACGTGCTTTCATTTCAGGGAAAGGAGAGGCCTTTTCCATCATGAGGCAGTATTATGGTTGGCTGTAACCGAATATTTGAGGGGATGAATCACCGACTCTCGGGCTGCTTATTGCAGAGAAAAGGAGCCCAATGGCACTTGGAGCTCGCTCCTCCATTGGCGTGCTGTGTCGGGTGATCCAGAGGAGGCCTCTCCTGGCCAGGCTGGATCCGTGCTGCTGGGCAGGTGCAAACCCACACAAATTTCAATGGATGATGATTCAGTCGTTCCCAGCTGGGGCAGGTTGGTCACTCTGTGCATCCTCCACACGTCTGTGTACGCGCTCAGGCCTGAGCTGGGCAGGAGGAGAGCAGTGGCTTCGCTGCGACAGAGATGGCCACGGCTGCTGGAGGAGGAGTGTGGGGATGTGGAGGGCTGAGGACCCAGTGGTGCTTTTTCCCTGTGTATCCAGCCCTAACAGTGTCTAAGCCTGGTGCTTTGGTTAGGGGAAGCTGTGCTGGGATGATGGTAGGTGTCCTGTGGGTGATCTGGGATGAAGAAGATGGTGTTGGGCACTGGCAGTCTGAGCAGATCTTGTGGGTACAGTAGAGAGAGAAAGGTATCGATACCAGGTACTTCCTATAGAACCAAAACTTACATTTTGGTTGTATATTTGGCAACTTTGTGGTCCTGCATCTCAAAGTAGCATCTGATGGCCAGAATGCAGAGGGAATGGCCGATGCCTGTTGGAAAGCAGGTATTGGCTGCTGCTGTTACCGTTCTTGTGCTTGAAAATGTGGGGTCAAGTTTTTATTAAAATAGTGTTTCAAAGTAAAATAGATGTGTTACCACTTTTATAAATCCAGGAGCTGTTGTGAACAGCTTTCATAGTCTTGTTATCAGTGTCCAGATTATCCAAAGATTATTGCTCAGGCAAATGCAAAAGTGATGGGATGGGGCTTTCTAGCATCTGAAGGACACAAACTCCAGCTAATCACTGGGAAAGTGGCCACAGCTTTTAACACAAAGAACCTGTCTTATTTCCATCTGTAGCTTTAGTTCTTGATGGCCTTTTTACACACCATTGCTTCACGTGAAGGCTTTCAGTTCTGTTTTTGCTTGCACTAATTGTTTAAGAAAATGCTGTTTGCACAATGTCACTGTACCTTGAGAGCAAGCAA
>BJBW01001048.1:144283-156734 GCA_004320125.1 Scolopax mira | reverse complement strand
ATGTGGTTTTAAAACATCAAAGGTAAAAGTCACAAACCACACTAAATTCTCTGATACCATAATTTTTAAGAAAATCAGTATACTTTGCTAACAACTGTCTAACAACATTGCAATGGAAGACTGCTAAATTTTAAAAGCAGTTACAGAGACTTCTAGCAGTATAACTACTGAAAGAAAGAGTTTAAATGGATTGTGAACGATTAGTTCTTTTCCTTAGCTGTTTTTTAACAGCAAAGCAAACATGTGGCCTTTGTCTCAGGAGACAGCTGTTGGCTCTCAGGTGAGTGCACCAGCAAAGAGCCTGTTTGTTTGTCACTGTGCACTTGCTGTTACACCTGGCTCTAAGCACCTGCTGCCAGGTAAGACAGAGGGCTTAGCTTGGCCTATCTTGATGCTGCTGTTGTGATATTCTTGAATTTTTTTCTTCTTTTAGATAAAGTCTTTACCTTTTTTTTTCCCCACAACAATTGTAAGAAGACTTATGTATTTTTAGAATCAAAAAAAAGTTTGTCCAGTTTTTGTTGAGAGCAGGATTTGCTAAAATTAGACTTGAAGTTAGATTTGAAAAATTTCATTCCATCTGTGTATGCAGAGTTTGTTACCTCTTACTGGAACAATAATATATTTCATCTTTCATGATGTCCAAAATGCGTGTGGTTTTGTATGTTGGTCGTGTCACCAAGGTCTCCGAGTCTGAAGAGAAGCAGAATTGATCACTCTCATCCCCTGCATCTCCCTTCTCTACTGAGTTTCCCGGCTCCATCCTGCTGGATGACCCCAACTTGTTTGATGTTCCTGCCCTCTCTGTTCCAGCAGTGAGAGTGGGGAGTTGGGGTGGCCAACAGCAGCCTAACGCTAAAGTCGTGGTTCATTACAATGTTGTAAAGCTGTCATTTCAAAATATGCCATCTCAAATGCAATCTACAGCACTTGTTTGAAAGACTTTTCTTAAAAAGCTTTGCCTTTACACTTCAGAACCTCCTCTTCATGCATTCATCCTCTGTCCAGACACGGTGAGAGATGGATCTGTAGCAATCTCTTCTTGTACCTTCTGATCCTAATTATTTAGTCTTTCAGTTTGAGGATTGACAATGAGCTGCTTGTACGTGATAGGAAGCAACAGCCGAGTGAATGCTGTCAAACTCAGCTCCTTACTAAATAAGAGGAGTTTATTCTGTCATTTCTCCCTTCCCTTTATCTAATCAACTTTTATAATGTACTTTTATTTTCTGCTGTCCCTACTTGAGGGTGATTTGGAGCAGGTATTATTGCTTTTGTTCCTCCTGTGAGCAGTAATTTGAGGGGAGGAGCTGCACTTGGTGCAGTGGTACCTGGAATACTGAGGCTGTAGATACAGCTTGGGGTTTCTGTAGCTGTGTCTAGTCCTAAGGATAGTAGGTGGCAACCTGAGTTTTGAAGCCTTGAGAGAACTTCCCCCATAAAGGCTGGATGTGGCTGAAAATAGCAGCCTGGCTTGCTGTCAGGTGGGTACAGGGAGGAGCTGGCCTACGCCTACTGTGGAGGCAGTTTCCAAGTGAATTGTTCTTTCTTTTCCCTCTGTCTTCAGGGCCTCTGCAGCACAGTTCCTAAAAGTGAAAGCAGAGTCAACCCCTAATGACTCACTGTCCACGCTAAAGGCTCAGAGCTCTGCTTGTCCAGAGACAAGGGTGTCTGTGCCCTAGAGAACCACAAGCCATCAAAGCTGCTCCAGCGCTTTGAGCAAGCTCAACCCTTCCTGGACCAAACATGCTTAAGGGTGAGTTGATCAGAAATGCTTGTCTTTAATTGTGCTTTAAGTTGTCAAATAGAAAACCTAGGTTTCGATGAGCAGTTGTTTTGACCTTGACTTATGTCTGGTTTTGTTTCCTTGGGTTGGTTCTTGCGTATTATTAATCTCTAAAATACAGCTTTTCCATACTTATTTTGATGAGAAGGTAGATTCACTCTGTTAACACTTTGATAAGTTACAGACCAGCTGAACTGATTCAAATCCTAAATCTGTTTTACATTTTAGTATTATGTTACTGAAATGCCCTTAAACAATCTGGATTCACAAATACGCACCTATTTTCCTTAAGAAGATATGTGTTGCATTTAATACAGCTAGAGAGAAGCAAAATTCAGTACACTGCTCCCAATCTTTTGAAGTCATTTGAACAAGCTGTGATGTAACACTGACTCTTGTTTTGGGTTTGCTTTTTCAGACCTCCTTCTGGATGACCAATGTGTATTTTAACCGATTATATCGGAAACTAAGTCTCCAGCTTCCCATTCATTCCAGCTAGCGACGCTTACGCTGCAAATGAATCGCGCTTCAGGATCACATAAACATCACTCTTAAAACTTTCTAGATGATTGTAGTTGCTTTGGTTGTGTTCTATGCTAGCGGAAGCCTTCTCCGAGGTTTACTGTTGACTCTAGAGCACCACCTTCCCCGTTTACTGGGAGCCTTGGGGACAAGCAATATGGGGAACTCGTGCGTCTGCCGTGACGACAGTGGCGCAGAAGACAACGCGGAGTCTCGGAGTCGGCAAACGGAGCACAGCAGAGTACACGTACCTGAAGCAAGAAGCCACCCCAGGGACCCTGTCCGCCCACCCAGGAGGGGTCGAGGGCCTCACGAGCCAAGAAGGAAAAAACAGAATGTGGATGGGCTAGTACTTGATACACTGGCTGTAATTCGGACGTTAGTAGATAAGTAAGTACCTCCTCAAGGAATAATTCAACATGAATGAAAATGTTCTTGTCTCCTCTCAAACCGTGGCTCCATCCTCTCACCGATCTACACCTGAGCCTCCCTGAAGCAGCTGCGTGTTCCCAGCTGGATGCTTAGGAGAGGAGCACCTTCCCTAGGTAACAGAAGTAGCTCCTGATGCGCAGGTACAGACTCTTCCAGGAGCTGAGGAGCTTTCTCACAGTTCCTGTGTGGGCCTACACCCAGGTGGGATGAGGAGTGTGCTCAGTAGTTCTTACCTACCATAGATACCGTTCAGGAGTCGATGAATGTTCCAGAGTTTGGGAACTTCTCCTAAAAATCAGTTGTTTTGCAAGCTTTCTGTTTTCAGGCTGTATTTACTACTTTGGAAATGGTTGAGCAAAACTGAGAGCTTTGATCTTTGTTATAAACAGACTGAGGTTTTCTTTCCAGTAATAAGTCTGCCTCCTTTTCAAAGAGTGCACGTTGTGCCCGTTCAGCTCAGATCCTGGTGTTACATTCCCTGCATACTCAAAGCAGCCCTTAAGGGTGGGGGGAATATTTATGGATTCATCCTTTTTTTTTGTTGTTTTGTGTTGCTTTCTGACAAACTTTAAAAGGACCTTTGAAATGATGGGTTAAGTTAGCTTGGGTTAGGTGCAGGCTAGGAATTGGAAAGGCCACAACAGAAGGAAAACCATTACTTTAGCTTCATGGCTGAGGTTTGAGTTCCAGGTGGATGAGGCTCAGGATACGTGAGCCTTGATCAAGGTACCTGCATTGTGACCCTGGAATGGGTGTGCAGAGGAGGAGCTTGCCATCCTGTTGTAAAATCCTTTAAACAGAAATGCCAGGACATACTTCTTTTCCATGAACATTTAAATCTAAGAGGCTTTTTAAATAGGTTTTATTTTGTGTTCTGTCTTCAAATCACTAAGTTAAGATCATGACACAATTTTTTGGATTCGCATGCCTTCCACTTTCCCCTCGTCGGCTCTTTAAGCTGTTGCCCAATGCTTTTGTGTAGAGTTGATCCTGTGGGTCTTGCAATTGGTGGTGTAATCTTGTAAGCGTGTTCCTCTGCTGCTGTGGGACAATAAGCATAGTTCCTGGAGTTTTGCTTCTGAAAAATTCCTGAAGCTACTGTATTTTTTTCATACAGACCCAATGAAATGTTTCCTTAGACTCCCATATCATACAGGTAGGACCTCCTTGAAGTTCCTCCTGCTTGAAATCCAGGTCTACTGGGAGGAGGTGGCTCAGGGTCTTATCTAGTTAAGTGCTGAACATCTTCAGATATTTTCCACCTCTTTGGGTCCTTGTTACAGTGTTTGACCACTCCTGTGGTTTAAAATAAATAATCTTAAAAGCTGGAATTTCCCATATTCTAGCACGCCCCTGTTGCCTCTAGTCCCATTGCTGTGCTCCTCCAAGAGGAGCCTGACCCTGTCCTCTCTTCCCTTTCCCATGACATAGTTGCAGACAGGAATGTGATTTCTCTTCCTTTCCACTATCTCCCACTCAAGAATGAACAAACCCATTTCTCTTACCTTCTTTTATGTCACCTTCTCCAGCCCTCAACCACCTTGGAAGTCCTCTGCCAGACACACTCCCCTATAGCAATGACTCTCTTGTCCTGGGGAGCCCAAACATGGGCTGTATTGGTGTACTGGTTTCCATTGTGTCCTACATCAGTTGGTGAGACACAGCTGACAAATATATTCTCCTGTCAAAAACCGTGCAAGAATAAAGTCAAACTAAAGTGAAAATATGTAATTTAACAGCAGGTTGGAAATCCGGGCTTCAGTATGACAGTACAGCCCCAAAGAGCAAAAGAGAGCAATCTAAAGAATGGAAGGCAAAACCCTTTTTCTGACAACTTTTTTTTTTTTTAAATTCTGTACTGAAAGTTAATACAGGGGGACACTGAGCTGAATTGTAAATTAAGTTGTTACACTGTGATCTGCAGTGAACAGTTTGTTTGGGTTTGCTCATTGGTTTTTATTTTTTTTTAATCAAATCTCAAAGTTCAGACCTAAAACACCTGACAAATGCTTTTTTTCCCCCTCTCATATCTAGAAGGAAATGAGTTATTCTTCTGAGGAAATGAAGGTTAAGTACCAATTTTTGGAGCTTCTATGAAGTGCTGCTTCACAAATTCAAAAATTAGCAAAAGGGCTGCTTTTCCAAATATGAGGAAGGTTGTGGCTGGAGGGGGTGGCTGGAAATTAAGTGGTTAAAATGGCAAACCTGTGACAGGCTTTGCTCAGTGCAGAACTGTGATCACCTGTTAACCAGGACAGAATTGGAAATCTCGCTCATGAAAATTTCCTCTTTTTTTTTTTTAATTATAGCCTTTACTTGTACTTACGGTATTTTTTTCTTTCTTTGAGTCTTTACGTCTCTTCTCCTGAGGTAACTCTGTTGTTGCACTGCTTTTTCCTGCTGGGGAGATCAGTTTCCAGCAGAAAGGCAAAGGGATGGGGAATATTTGTTTCCAGTGTTATTGAAATATACAAATGTGTTTAAACTTCTGCATTTTCTTGTGTAAATATGAGTATTAATTTTTTGTTGTAAGAAAAGCATGGTTTTTAAACATTTTTAGTCAAAACTGAGATTTTTCTCTTTTTATAATTAATCCTAAAAAAGTAGGTAGGTAATCTGCATAATTAATCTGTATGAAATTCTCTAAGATGCCTCCATATTTTGCATTTTTGGTTTAATTGCAGGTGTGTGTGCTAGGAATGGAGCACAGCCCACCCCATGCGAAGCTGGGGGTTAGTTCACAGTGCCTCTAGCACTGAATAAAGCACCTGGGACCTGCTGCTGCATAAGCTTTTTCTGGACCTGGAGATGTTGAACTGAGACCTTGCTTTAGGTGCCAGTGCCAAAGTGACCCCCCAAGGCGGGGCTGGCTGTAGGTTCTTGCCATTGCTCCAGCAAGGCAGGCTGAGGAACTGATCTGACTGAACCCTTCATATTGGAAAGGGAATTGGGTTAAATGTCTTCAGTTAAACTGCCTTGTTAATGAGTCTGATGTCTGGCTTGCCTTCTAGTTTTGTAGGGGTTTTAAAAATATTTGTATGTTTAGCGGAGAATTTCTGGGAAATAATCACATTTAAGCTGTGTCCCTTGTGTTTTGCTCTTGGTTTGCTTGATGACCTCTGATACAGAGGCTCTTGTTTTGTACTCCAAGGAACCCTGCTAATGAATAGCTCGAAGCCTAAGCATTGTGTCCAGCTTTTAAACATGCAGATATGGATCACCATTGCATTTATCAGGTAGTGTAGATACACAGATGTTGACTTCGGGCCAGAGGAAGGCTCAAATCCCATCTGTGTTTCAGATCTGAAAATGGCATGAGCAGTCTGCAGCCTGTGTGACTTCCTCTTGCTAAATACTGACTGGATTCATTTTCTGTCTGTTGTATTACCATTTTATTTGCTGTATTATGTTGATGGTTGTGCATAACTTTTGACCTGTCTAATATCTCTTTCAGTGACCAGGAGCCTCCTTATTCAATGATCACGTTGCATGAAATGGCAGAAACAGGTATCAAGGCACTGTGTTGGGCATTTCAGTTGTGACTCCAAAGCAAAAGAAGAAAAAAATCCCCAAAATATTTCTTGCAAAGAAAAATATAACAGTATATATGTTATGCAGTATTATTACTGCATAGCATTATGTGCATTAGCAGTATGTATTATGACTTGCTGTAGCACTAGCAATGGGAGATCCAAAACAAGTTCTACCTTTCAGAAGACTTGCTGAGCTCATTGCATTAGTGTGAGGGTTTTTTTAACTCAAACTTCCCCTGTGAACTCTCTGGAAGCAGCCAGGGGATGGCCCCAAACACGGTGTCATGGCATTTAAACCCTAAGCCACAAAGAATCTCTGGTTGCAGCAAGGCAGAAACAACCCACGTATGTATCTAGACATGGTTTAATCCTGTGTGCTCCACTGCTGGCAAACAGCATATACTCTTTGTCTTGGCTTTTACTGTCCTTAGACACCTGCTTTATTGATGTAATTGTTCTAACCTCATCTTCAAGTGATGGTGTAAGGGGAGCCATGTTTGTGCAAGGGCTCTTCTATCCTTCTTAAGTAGGAGAAATTCTCCCAGCTCGAGACCATCACCAACTTAGGTCAAAGCTTAGGTGAATTTTTGTCTCTCTCAGTAGAGCTGAGGCGTTTGCTAGTACACAACCTGCTGCAAACTTTTTTTTTTCTTTAAATTAAACCTCTAACCTACTGCAAAATGAGACACTGATGTGAAAAGTAAACTTTTTTCCTAGTCTTTGAGGTAATTTTGAGGATTTTTTCAATTTACATTTAGGGGTGTATTTTGAACACTTCAGAATTGCAGTGTTAATTCTGAGCATTACTTCTGTTTTGTGGTTGACAGATGAAGGCTGGTTGGAAGTTGTCCAATCTTTAATTAGAGTTATTCCATTAGAAGATCCCCTGGGACCAGCTGTTATAACCCTACTACTTGATGAATGTCCGTTGCCAACAAAAGTGAGTCTAAAGCATCTGTATTTATCTGTGGCTGAATTTCAGTTATTCATGGTGGCCACACCTGTGGTGGCTTCTGGGTGGGTTTCACCACTGGGGCAGGACGGTGAGCTGTTCAGAAAATGGGTGTGACTTGGAACTTTCAGTAATTTTGGTGACTTGGTATCTAACTGCTACTCAATGTTAAAAGTACTGTAGGGAAAAATGGAAAAAAAATCAAGATAAATTTGGTCCATAGTGAAGAACAAGAAGCCTTTGGTCTTTAGCTGCTCTTCCTGGTGCCCTCTCCCGCCGTGTGGCACGGATGTGCAGAGGTGGCAGGAACAGCACAAGTTCTGCTGTCTTATTCTCAAGTTCTGGAAGCTGCACATCTCCAAGTCACTGAATTTGTTCCAGCCCTGCATGTAAGGAATAAAACATAAGTGGAAGTGCCAAGTTAAACAACTGATATTTTTAAACTACAAAATATTTAGACACAGTTTTGGCAAATTTAAATTTTCCATTATTTTTTTTCTCCACTGACCACAAATGTGTTTTTTGGGAGGAAAGGTGAGCATTGAGTGCTTCAAGATTCATTGTTGAATCCTTTAAACATGATTGTACAGATAATTTGTCAATCTTCAAATGCTTGTCCTTATGTCATCAGAAATTGACGATGACACCACTGCAGCTTTCACTCACTAATTTACTTCTTATGCTGCCAACTTTAGTTCTCAGTTTGCATTGTTAGGGATCTAAAAAGCTGGTAGCTTTTTGTCTGGCATAAATGCATGTGTGGCTGGAGAGCTAGTCATGCTTTAACTACCTGAAGTGGTTTTTTTTTTTTTAACTCTCAGCTATTGAATAAAGTCAGCTGAGACTTTTGAATGAGTTAAATGTTTTATGATGACTGTCATAGAGAATGAAAAATGATTTTGAAAACAAAGCTATGACTAGAAATTTTGCTTTGAAAAAGCTATTGGGAAATGGAGGCCACTGAGTGGGCTGTACCAAGAGTGATTTTGGGGTGTTTTTTTTTTTGTTTGGCTGTACAATGTACTTGACAATCAAATGATTTGTTCTTTGAAAGCCTTTTGAAATGGCCCTGTTTTTTGAGTAACATGGCTGTTATTTAAGTACTTTAATTCTAAGGTGTTAGCTATGAAATAGCTGACCTTAATGGAAGAAAAGGAGCCAGATGCCTGTTTCTGAAGTGCACAGAAGTTTTTTTTCCCCCCAGTCTCTTGGCAGCACAAGAAGCTGCTGTCGTGGGATCTGCTGGTCACATGCAGCCTAGTAAAGTGTTTGCTGCTGTTCATTTTCTATTTGGGAAAAGTTTTAAGTTTTTGGTCTGAAGAGTTTGAAGTCAATGCCCCACTTCTGTGACAGCTGGAGAACAGCCACAGGCTGTATTTCATTTTCTGTTACTGTAGGCTATAAAGTCCCTAAAGTTAAAATGGCAGTGCAGTAAACTGTTTATTCTATAAAGTCTTTATTTAACTCAAACCAGTTGATCTCTCTGACAGTTCTAATAATGGCTAAAAGCAATATCGGAGTATGTCAAGAGTCTAATTTTAGAGAGACTTTTCCATCCCAAGTCTGTGGCTCAGTCATCCTTTCTTCTTTCTACTTATTGGCAGTCTTGTTCATCAGCTCTGGTTTTGTGGCTTTTCTTTTGGGAACATAGCTACTTCTCAGGGTTAGCTCTGTACAAACCTCAGTAAACGGATTTTAGTGTGGCTCGGAACACAATTCAAGAAACCACATATATTTAACTTGAGCAGTACTCATTTTTATATTTTTTTTTTCTCCAAATGGCCTGCTGATGACTTCAGTATGAGCAGTTCTATTTTAACTTGATCCTGGCCTGGCATTATGCAGTTTCAATCTGAATCAGCTGAAATTTTCTTAAAGTCTGGAAAATTGAGGGGAATCTGGAACTTCATGGGCTGGAGCTCTCCCTGTGGGATAACTTGTTCTGGCTCTAGATTAACCCCCAACTACTCTGAGAATGGAAGGTGTGATCTAGATATATCTGGAATTTTATCCATACTAATCTGCTTTAATGAAGCAAGACAAAGTGTGGCATTTTAGATTTATTACCCTCATTTATTGCACGCCTAAAGGAGTGGGACTACAAAAAACAATTTATGCTCTCAAGAATACCCATTTATGATGTCCTGTAAAGCTGGCAGTATCCTAAATTTAAGATGGGGATGTAGGCTCTGCTTGGGGGGCTCATCTCTTTAGTCCTGAATTCTAAAGACTAAACCACCCCTTTTGTTTTGGGAAGGGCATGAGCTTTAGGGCACTGGAAGCAGATCAGATGGCAGTGGTGCTGATGTGCTGATTGGTGGTGGGTGCCTTTCTCTACTGTGCTGGTTCCTGTTGCAGCAGGTACCTCACTTGTGTGTGTCCAGAGGTGTCCTGAGCTATTGATCACAGCAGTGACCACCAATCTGCTCAATTTCAGTTACAGCTCTTGGTTAGGTTAAACTTCTTTTCCCATCTGTTCTTTATTATCTTATCTTAGAAGATGACTATTCCACGCTGTCTGTAATATGACATAGTAATATAATGTAAAAATATTGTACTCCATTCAGCTGGGGGGGGAACTGTATCTGTCAGTAATGTTCAAGATATTTCTGATTTTTCTTTTTTCAGGATGCATTACAAAAGTTAACTGAAATATTAAACTTAAGTGGAGCTGCTGCTTGCCAGGATGCTTGTCACCCTGCCAAACACCGGAACACGACTGCGGTGCTGGGCTGCTTAGCAGAGAAGTTAGCAGGTAACACTGGGGGGGTTCTCCTGAACACTTGCCTCTGGCTCGTTGAAACACCTTCCGCTCTAGTGCCCACAACAGACTAGGTCAGAAATGTTTCCTTAGAACTGAATAATATTCTGCATCAAGGGAGACCTTGTGTGACAGCTGTGACCAAGTCTACTGCCCCGTTAAAATGTTGAACAGTCCATGGTGTGGGTCTGAATGAGCCATTCCTAATCCCAAATACTTAAAAAGACCAAATTCTTCTGCTGTGTGGTTAGTGATTGTGGATTGGTGTTTGTTTATGGAATATTGCCCTACGCTGGGAATTAGTCTTCTCTGCAGACCTTCTGTGACTGAGAACTTGTAGTTCTTTATCCCGTGGCAGGAGTAGCAAATTAGTAATCTTGGAGGCTGTATAGAAACAAAAAAGAAAGATGCTTGTTGTGCTAAACGTGCATTGCTCTATTGTACTTAGCTGGAAAGATTTTCTCTTCTGGTTTGCTTCAAAGAAAATTGCTGGGATTCTACTTAAAGGTGTCTTTTTGCACAGGACTTTTTATTCCCTGTCATTTTTAGTACCTTCCTGGAAAGGATTAAATTTCCTTCCTGCTGATGGTGGGTTTTTATCTATTTTTTTAGTTCTTTTCTGAAAAAGAAAAAAAAATTATTTTCCAGGTTATTAAAAAAAATTTCAATATTTCTGTCAAAGGAAAGAACGAGGGCAGGAAGCAATTTTGTGCTATAATTGCTGTTATACTAAGTGAAAATGAGGTCCTACTTTCAACTTAATGGCCATGTATCTCACTGTTTCAGCTCAGGCAGCAAATCAATGCTGTGGTGGAAACCATATTGCCATTTGTTAGCTTTTGTAGCTGCCAGAGTTTGATTCCCTTGTGTATCTCCCTTGATCAGGCAGACAGTATTTCAGGGTATGTATTTTAAAATTGGCTGCTTGCTATCATGCTGCTGCAAATTGTATCATTAACTACCCAGTAGGCTGTATCAGATGCTCAGCTTTGCTGATTTTGGGCTACTGATAAATGGAGCTGGTCTTTATATTTTATCTCTGGAAGAAAAGGGGACCCAGTCTGTTTTTGAAAGTAATGAGCATGAAAATGATAAGCAGGGGCTGGTGAAGTCTTACTTCAGAAACTTGGAAGCATGTCTAGAAACAGCAGGTAAACTGAGAATGTTTGTAATTTGGCAGTGCCTAAATAATTAGTGAACATGTAGGAAATATTTGAATGGGAGCGATGATAATGATTCTATAATATAGTTCTGCTTTGATGCAAAGTTCTTGCATGTTCTTTAATTTGTTGCCTTGTGTTTAAATTCTGTGCAATGATGAGTATATGGTAGTTCCTGTGGATGAATTTAATTTTTAATGTTCTTGTAGGTCCTGCGAGTATAGGCTTACTCAGTCCAGGCATATTAGAATATTTACTTCACAGCTTGGTAAGTGTTTTCAATCTTCTTGCGTGTATCTATAGATAGCAATTATAATGCAATTTAATTTTATTACTGTGAAAAGTTAGGGTTTGGTAATTACTGGTAATGTATGTTATAAAAGCTGAGATTGCAGTGAGTGTGTAGGATCTCCATGCTTGGAGTTAACTGGAAGTCAGTAGGACAAAGCACTGAACCAGCCCCTGGCAGGAGGCTGAGCTGGATCTTTGGAGATCCCTTTCAAATAACAGCAGAGAACAGGCAGGCGAGGAGGTTCCTTGAGTGTATGGAAGATAACTTCCTGACATAACTGGTAGGTGAGCCTAACAGGGGAGGTGCCTCACTAGACCTCCAGCACTTCAATGTCCTTCTTGTAATGAGGGACCCAGAACTGAACACAGCACTGGAGGTGAGGTCTCACCAGTGCTGAGTCCAGAGGCACCATCACTGCCCTGCTCCTGCTGGACACACTGTTCCTGATACAGGCTAGGATGTTGTTGGCCTTCTTGGCCACCTGGGCACACTGCTGGCTCATGTTCAGCCGGATGTCCACCAACACCCCCAGGTCCTTTTCTGCTGGACAGCTTTCCAACCACTCTTTCCAAACCTTTAGCGTTGCCAGGAGTTGTTGTGACTGAAATGCAGGCCCTGGCACTTGGCCTTACTAAACCTCATACCTTGGCCCATTGATCCAACCTGTCCAGGTCCATCTGTAGAGCCTTCTGACCCTCAAGCAGATCAACACTTCCACCTACTTGGCGTCATCTGGAAACCAACTGGGGGTGCACTCAGTCATCTCATCCAGATCATCAATAAAGATATTAAACAAGACTGGCCCCAAAACTAATCCCTGAAAGGAGGGTGTAGAGAGGTGGGGATTGGCCTCTTCTCCCAAGGGAATAATGACAGGAGCAGAGGAAATGCTCTCAAGTTGCAGCAGAGGAGGTTTAGATATTAGTAAGAATTACTTTACTGAGAGTAATTACTGAGAGGGTGGTCAGGCACTAGAAGAGCCTGCCCAGGGAGGTGGTGGAGTCACCATCCCT
>BJBW01001048.1:46669-144158 GCA_004320125.1 Scolopax mira | reverse complement strand
GGGTGTTTATTAAACCACTTTTCTTACTGCCCGTGTTTAGAACTTCCAGTCCCATCCGACGGTGATGCTTTTTGCACTAATAGCACTGGAGAAGTTTGCACAAACAAGTGAGTATGAGCATGAGAGAGGTTGGATTGGTGGGAACAAAATGTAGAAGAGAAATATTTGTCCATTTACAGGCAAGAAGGAGTATTTATTGCTTTAGTAACGTCCCTCTACCCCTCAAAACCCTTGAGATACTTGCTGAAACTCAGTGCAGCCTTTCCCACTTAGAAATTGCTGTAGAGGGACTTAGGACATGAGGCCTTTGAAATAATTCTGTATTTGAGATGGAGAACTCTGACTGGGTATTTGCAGGCAGGAAAAAATAGCTATTGCTTTAATGACATCCCCACCCACAAAAGAGACTTTCTGAGATCTGAGTGTGAAGTTAATTTCACATCTGCTTGGGAAAGCACTTCATGCTGCTTCTGACACTGAGGTTTAAAGGCGTAGTGGGGGGTTCTACTGCATTTGTAGGATGTTTCTCATTTTAACTAAACTTATCCCTACTTCATAACAATCATTCTTTTTTGTTATTAAATTGCAGGTGAAAATAAAATGACAGTTTCTGAATCACGTATTAGCGACCAACTGATTTTGCTGGAGAAATGGACAGATAACCCAGACTATTTAAAACGGCAGGTTGGATTCTGTGCCCAGTGGAGTTTAGACAATTTGTGTAGGTATAACAACAGGGATGGATTCATTTGATGTTAATCACTTCTCTAGGAGATGGAGGACTACTTTGTGTTTGTTTTGTATAAGCACTTCTTGTAAATATACCTGACTGTAATCACCCTCCTTCAAAAACAAACAAAAAAAAAGGGCAAATACATCCAGTGTAATTGCCTGGAAAGGAAATTTTGGCAAGGAAAATATTTCTGAAAGGAAGTGGTTTGTACCCTGCAAGTTGGAATTGCAAGGAAAATTCTTCTTTGGACTGCATTTCCTCTAAGCCATGCTTCAGCAGATGTGCTGAGTAGCTGGATAGTGCAGCTCTGTCTCTCCATGGGACAGCCAGATTAGTGACACGTCCTGGTGACAGCCACTGCCGTGATCATACCACAGCAGTGCACATCTTCCAAGAATTACTACAGACTTTCTTAGATCTATCCTTTTGGATGACTAATAAGCATAAAAATCACTTACTAATTTTAATCGAGGGTGCAGTAACTCTAAGGACCTTGTTTCTGTCCTGTGAATTTGGGTAAAAGGTTTTGTTGGGCTTTACAGAGCTTTAGCTAGCTTAGGAGAGGCCAGGGTGCTTAGTATAAGCTTTGTAGCAAGTCTGGGATATGTGAAGGGTCCTAAGGTAAGATCTCTTTTGTAAATTAAGTGCATGTGTCAGGAATTTGACACCTGGCAAGATAAATGCTTCTGGCCCTTCCGTGTGAAAAGGGGACACGGAGAGAAAGAGCTGCTTTGGCTAAATTCATCACCTACCTGAAAATGAGAGGGTAAAAAAATATCCTTGTTTCCTTTTCTTCCCCATTCCAAAGATCTTTTCCACTGTCATGAATCAGAAAAACTCTGCCCAACTGAACGTGCAAATACAATGTGAAATCCTGAAACAGTGGCATCTTGGTATCTTGAACGTGGATGCCATTTGTTTGCCTGTGGGTTTCCTGAAAGTAGTAATTAGGCTCTCGGAGCTGTAGTCGGAGGCATAGGCTGTGCCCTGATGTTTAGGGGATTTGTAACACACTGTGCTGGGAGCAATGCTGTTTTCATGCAGGCAAAATATCAATATTTCATTCGGTTATGCCAAAAATTAGCTGGATCCTAGTGAGATTGATTGGCACTGTGTGACATGTTGAAAATGAGTTTTTGCTGTGGCTATGATTAAAACTAGTTTTATTTTGCAGTTTTAAAAGAAGGCAGGCAGTTTACATATGAGAAAGTTGACTTGACCAACATCAGGGCAATGCTGAACAGTAATGATGTCAGTGAATACCTGAAGATCTCACCACATGGATTAGAGGTAGGACGTGATTTCAGGATTTCAGCCTGAAAAGGAGTCTGAAGAAAAAGGCAGGTTTTAATTATTTTTTGTTTGCTACTTTTTTCTGTGATTTCTTAGAATGAATCAAAGTTCTCTGCCAGCTTTGCATAGCAAATTTGCTTTGTCAGAAGGTTGTAACATTGCCACACTGATCTCAATTGTAGAAATATTGACACTAAAGAAACACCTGTATCTGTGCCCCAAAACTTCAGAAAAGGGAGGAGGATACCCAAGAGCTGGGTTTTCACTTGGTTTGACTAAAACTGTTCACAAAGTGTAATTCCATAATTCCTACTGTTTGCCCTGTCTACTCTTGAAAAGCCCAAAGCAGTAGGATTTTTGTCTCAGCCTTGTGGGGGTTGCTTTTTTCCTTTGTTACTTTTTCTAAAAACTTGTTTGACTAATTACAGATGAATTTTCATGAATTAACATTGAATAGCTCTCTGTCCTTCGTACCTGGAGTCAGCTAATAATCCATGATTTGGCTTGTGTTAGTCTTTAATTCCACTCTGTCAACTTTCTACTGCTTTGGTTTTGCGGTTGCTTTTTTTACTATTTTTTTTTCCCCCTGTGGCTTACCACTGGACAGTTTTCAGTCTGGCCTACTCGCTAGTTTGTGTGACAATTACTGCTATAAAGAGAGGTCACTTTTTGTCACTTTAGGCACTTTTGAAGTGCCTCTAAAATTACATTGGTATATTCTTATGTGCAAGAAACTTGATCTAGAGGAAAAAAAGGCTTGTTTGAATGCTAATTTTGCCAAAACTTAATTTTTGGTTTGGTTTTGGTAGGCTCGATGTGATGCCTCGTCCTTTGAGAGTGTTAGATGTACCTTCTGCGTCGATTCTGGAGTCTGGTACTATGAAGTGACAGTCATCACTTCGGGGGTGATGCAGATAGGATGGGCTACCAAAGACAGCAAATTCCTCAATCATGTGAGTATATGTAATGCCATCCAGGTGATGATGTAACTTCAGTATCTTTTTTACTGACAACACCTATGAAAATAGCTCTGGTTATTCTATGGCAGTAACTGAGCATTTGTGTGTTTCCTTCAAATTTGGGGTACTTCCATGAAGGAATTTTGGCTGAAGTTAATGGTGCAAGAGAGGCTGCATTGCCTGTGCCACAGGCTGACGCTGTTCATACCAATCGTGTATCACTGCTGGCAGTGACAGCTTGTGATCTGCTTGGCTACGAGCTGGAGGGAAACGGCTTATTTCCTGTGGCTTAGTCTCTTCTTGGAAATTCTTCTGATAACAGCAGTAGTTACTCTGTGGGGGGTTTTTTGTGAAGTAAACAATTGCTCACTAGGAACTAGCAGATCATCATGCCCTCACTTACACAGGTCATCAAGTGGCCAATTGATTACCCTCTTTAACATGCTATTAAATTAACTTTCACAAGGAAAATAATTATTTAAATTGACTCTAAGAGAGCATGGTATCGCTGGATCTGCTGATAACAGCAATATGGTACAGTCTGGATATGCGACAGTTTCTGCTTAATTAAAAATAAGGCTTAGAAAAAGATTAAACCCTCTATCTTGCCTGTATTCTGATGATATAGAATAAGTACGCTGTCTTACTGCATAGTTTGCTTTGCTCTCCCTCACTCAGATAACTTAGTATCTTCTTCTTTTAAGTATTCTCCCTCATATTTCACTTTTAAAATTCTGTACTTACTAGCATTAAAGCAAAACGTGCAATGTACAAGTGAAGTCTAAACCTCTAGTCAAAGAATAATCTCAAATGCTGGTAGAGATGTAACTAGGACTTCTTAAATCTTCATGGTAACTCTGGATAGCTGCTGTGAACTCCGTGTGCTGTAGCATAATTGGCTTCAGCATTGCTCTAATAAGAAGAAAGCATCATGATTAAGGCTCAAAAAAACTTGTCTGCTTCTGCTTAGAGAAGACTTCCCATATTGCCAGCTTTACAAACTTATTTTTCATAAAATTAATTAAAGGGCAAGCTAGAATTTCCGTACAAAAGGCATGTATGGCCTAGCCTATGACCAGAATAGAAATAGAGCACTGGGATTGTAAGTTATGCTTCCACTGGCTGAGCTTGAGTAAGAAATGTATCTGTAGCCCTTCTCTATTGTAATCGCATGGCTTTCTATTGCTTCTTGGAATCTAATTTAGGGGAAATCATATATTTTTACATATATAAAAAATGCAGAGATATGCAGTGAAAAAAAAAGATAGACCAAATACATACATGTGAGTAAATATTGATGTAGGAGAGAAATTGACCATTGGCAAGAAACCCAGCAGGAATGGGAGAATAGCTTTTCTCACCATTTAAGTCTTCATGTGAGTTCTGTTGCTCTTTTTCCATTTTTTTAATTATTCATGTAAATAGCATTGTCTTTTGCTGGTGTATGACACACAGGTATCTCTGCATCACATCCAAAGGCCAGCCCCACATTTCTAGCATGGAATTGTGAGTGTGATTGAAATTAAAAAACAAACAAAACCCCAAATAAATAAACAAAAAAAGCCCCAACAAAACAAAAAAACCCACCACAACAAACCCAAAACACCACCAGCAAACAAAACCAGGATACAGATCTGTCCTGAGCACAGTCATTGTAGACACTGTCATGGAAACTGTTGGAAAAAGGCCACGTGCCTGCCTTCAGACTGGCACTAAGAGGCTTAAAAGATTTTTCCCACTTAAGGTGCTTGGTGTACATGTATTTTTCTGTCTGTGCTTCCTGTACAAGGTATGGAAATAGATGTCATCACCTATCTGAGCAGGATGACTTTCTGTTGCCACAAGTGCTTTGCTGGTGGCTAAACATCTGTGGTGTTGAAGTTCATCAGCTTCTGCCTGAAATACAGGGATATTCTCTTCTGTCACAAACCCCGTCAGCAGAGCAGCCATATGCTCTTTGTTTGCAGCATGTGTAACAAAAAGACTAGTCCTAAATATGACATTAAAAACCCATTAGCTGGGCTTAGCTTTAATTTGGGACATCTGAGGCTTGTTTAATCAGCCACTGTCTGGTGTTTGCACTCCAGGCCAACCACGCTGAGCAGGAGGAAGTTCCCTTCCATAAGGCTTTTGGGGTTTGTGTTTGCACTCTCCTACGTGACAGATTGTGCATTTATTTGGGACCTTGGGACTGTCACTTGATAACCTTTTCACAACTCGAGGGAGGCTGGCACTGAGAGGGACACAATGTGCAACAAAGTCAGTGCAGGGACTGTGGGTTTGTTCTCTCTCTGTACTGTACGTTCTGGTGGCACTTGGGTATCTTGGGGAAGGTTTTACCACTCGGGTACTGGGACTTCAAGATAAGGGTGGTTACATTTCTATGTTGAATTTTTAAGATGCAAGGAGTTAGCTGTTTGTTCAATAGTTCAATAGACAGGAGTGAATTTAACCTCACAGAAAATTAAAACCACCTCGGAGTCAATCCCCTTCCCCCCCCATCCCAAGAAATTCCTTTTTCTGTGAAAATAAAGCTAAGACTCGCTTGAAAAAACTGTCTTCATGGGGGTGGGAGGAACCTTTCCTGCTTTTGGATGAATGGTTTAGTTGAATAAAAAAATAAATTTTATCCCTCTGTGCTAAGAATGGCTGCGAACTGAAAGGTGTTGCTCTTTTTCTGAAGGAAGGTTATGGCATCGGGGATGATGAATACTCCTGCGCGTACGATGGCTGCCGGCAGCTCATCTGGTATAATGCCAGAAGTAAACCCCATTCCCATCCCTGTTGGAAAGAAGGTATTTGGTCCATCTCCTGTCTTTATCCTGGTTGGATTTCTGCATGGGGCTTTTTCCTCTTGCAGTTCATTAGGCAGTGCAAACAGGGCAATTACTGCCTAATCCTGATGATACTAAAGGTTTAATAATTATTGTGCCTTTTGTGAGTATTTGCAGTGGTTAAAGGTACAAAGTGGGCGCTACGCTCTTGTTCCACAATCTGTGTAAACACAATCTTGTTGGTGAAAGGCTTTTTCTTTTTGTAGTATAAATCATAGCACCAACTAACATTGGAAACTTAATCATAAGACTTTTTCTTAGATGTTTTTAATCCTACAAATAGGATTGAAATGATCCTTTCTGGGATGAAAGTTATTTTAGAGAAATGGGAAAAAAACCCACCTGTCTAGTTTAGGTTAAGGGGGAGTTGCACTGCCTCACTTACTCTAAATTCTTGTGTAGCTACTCGGACAGCACGATTCTGTTTTCCATGGCAGCTTTGAAATCTTGGTAGGAGTCTGTGCATGCCATGCTTGTGTGAAATATGCTGCCTTTTCTATTAAAAATTTTTCCCATGAATGGCTAACTTAACACTTCTTAAAAATAAGTATATGCACAAGCATATAAGGAACTTGGACTGCTCAAGTACGTGTTCTGAGGATATCTTCAACAGGGGTAAAATAGTTGCAGCTTTTTTTCTGGCTTTGGTAAATATTCTGCAATACTTCTGCAACTATGTAGTATTAGTGTTCTGCCAACCTTAAATTTGTTTTTTTTTTACCATTTTGTCCTGCCTTTTTCCTTACTGTCTGTATCAATGTTCCTTCCTCTATGCTTTTGGGAACAGTTTAAGTAAGACAATTCATAGTGAGATACGAGTTACTTAAACTGATAATTGTGTCGGCTGTAGGTATTTAATACAAGTGAAATCTCTAAATTATCTTTGTTTTGCATGTAAGGAGACACAATAGGATTTCTACTAGACTTGCAAGAAAAGCAAATGATCTTCTATTTAAATGGAAACCAGCTTCCTGCTGAGAAGCAAGTATTTTCATCTGCTGTGTAAGTATGGGCTCATTTGGAAGGACAGTGACCTGTATGGATAATTGTTTTAATTATATGAAGTGTTTCCCATTTAAGGGGTAAATTCATATTTGCTTACCCAAAGCCATCATTAAGCAGGTTTCCCAATTGAGTGTTGTTTAGAAATCACAAGAAAGTATATAATTTTACAGGGGGATTTCAGGGTCCAAAATAAATACTTCAGACGTTCTAAAGGTAGGTTCAACTGTTTTCCATGGTCAAAGCAGCACAGTGCTGAAATGGAATGAGGCTGTAGCAAGATAAACAAATTTCTAATAGTGCTTCAGGAATTTTTGATTGTTTAAAAAAAAAAAGCCTAAGTCTTATAAATGCTGAAGTACATATATTAACTTGCTACCATTCACTGGGCCCAGTTCCTGTAGTAGCACATTGAATACTCATGGCAGGACACCTCTTGGTAGCGTTGCAGAAGGGTGTGAGGCTTCTATTGCCAGCTCTGTTGGAATTAACATGTGGCAAACTCTTCTGCCTCTCCTGGGGAGGTTCAGCTGCTTAGTTCTGAAAAGATAAGCTGGTGTGATACTTAAGAAGGCAGCTTCATTAAACGTTACGGTACTCTGTAAATTAATACTACTGTGCTAATAATTTCATTTGTTTTCTCCTCAAAATGAAGCTCAAGATGCAAGGAAAGAGTAGCTCACTTTAGCGTTGCAGAGTACCTTGTCTGTTCAGCTTGCAGCACTCTGTGTAGAGTGTGTCATTTATATACTCAACGGATTCTCTGGCTTGGTTAGAACTTGGGCTATTGCTCAACTCGGCCCCTTTCAGTAAATAAGACTGAGGGAGGTGACAGTTGTGACGTTCTGACAAGGTGGCTGTGAAGAGAAGACAGCTGGCCTGAGGTAATCCTGGAAGGGTGAGGAGGAATAGATGGACCTTGTGCTGAGAGAGCTCAGACCCAGATTCATCCACACAACAAGTGCATGAGCTGCGAGTTCCTCAGATCTCTGCCTGCTCAAATAAAGCAGCCAGAGCAGAGACCCAGAGGTGTTCCTTGCAGTTGGCACTACTCTTCACAACTGTTGTAGTTTTGGTGGGGCTGGCTACTAAACAGCAGTTGTTTGGATGAAAAATACTTGTTTCCAGTGCTGAAGGAGAGATCTGAGCTGATGGGTGTAAAGAGGATCAGTTGATGTGTCTGTTCTCAGTGGAAGTGTGACTAACCCTCACTGCAGAGCAGGCAGCTGGTTTTGCCTCCCTTAGTAAATTCAGATAAATCCCAAAATTAAATTCAGAAGTGGAACTAAACCCAGGAGAGTTTGTGCAGCTGAAACTGGATGTGTCAGGGGGTTTTCTCCCCATTAACTGTAGCACATTTCTACTGAAGAACCTTGTCTTTGTTTCAGGGTATATTTTTGTCTGGTAATAGCAGTAAAGTGCCTGGAAAACTCTGTTATTGTTAAAGTCATTCTAAAATGTCTGTTGTTCTGCATGTTGCAGGTCTGGGTTTTTTGCTGCAGCGAGTTTCATGTCCTATCAACAATGTGAGTTCAACTTTGGGGCAAAACCTTTCAAGTACCCACCATCAATGAAGTTTAGTACCTTTAATGATTATGCTTTTCTGACAGCAGAAGAGAAAATCATTTTGCCCAGGTAATTTTCTTCTCTGGTTTGAGTGTGTTTGCGTACCCAGAAATAACAGCACCTCATTTCTGAGGGGTATTATTCTGTGTTGTACTTGGCAAAGGTACCTTTTAGGGGGTTGCACCTCCATAGGTCTCAGAAGATTATTGGACCATTGTAACTTAATGAGTAGGGCAGGAGTTATACAACCAAAATCCATAATTTTTTTTTGTAATATTAAGCTAAACTAAAATTAACTAATACTGCACACTAATACTGTTTTTAGTAAAAGCGCTTCCTGCTAGGAATAATTAGGTTGCTTGAGGAGGTGTAGTCTTAATTAAAAAAAGAAGTCTTATTTAAAATTGATCTAATTTTTTTGATGGTGGCAGCATGGAGGTATGGAATGTTTTAAGACTTAAAGCTGTCCTCCTTTTCTGATCCAGATGAAAAGTTTTCCACTTGTGAATCGTAGTACTGGCTATTGAAATTTGAAGTGCTTTTCCACCAAAATATAAGTCAAGCCAGAAAGAAGCAAGTTTGGATACATTTTTCCTTAACTTGACAAATTCCTGGCAGGAATGAAAACTAGTAGCCTTTTTGGTTGTGGTCATTAGTAATAAAACAATTTTCTGGAACACAAATGGTGACAGTAGACAGTGTAATCTGGGATATAGTGTGCCCCAGACCTGCAACTTTGTCTAAAGATGGGCCTTCTGGAGTGGTGCTGATTAGGGGCTTGGAAGAATCTTTTGTTGCTTCTAATGAAGGGGTGGGGTGTAGGAGGTGGGTACCCCCAGCTATAATAAAGTTCAGAGACTGGTTTTGAATTGCCTAACTGTTCAGTCAAGTGAATTAAGCACTTTACTACATAAAGAGAAAACAAAAAAAAAAACCAAACCAAACCACCTTATTCCTGGATGCGAGGCACACACTGGCAAAGTTTGAGGCTTGCGATGCTGTATTTATGCAGAGAAAATAAAATGCAATTTGCAGGACAGTTTTGTGCTTGCATATAACAGCAGGGTAACTTACACCACCGTGTGACTGCAACGTCACAGAGTCTGGTTTAATCCCCTGAGGTGATCTGTTAATTATCCGTCTTGGTCAGACCCCTGCTCACTGTTCTTTTCTCTTGTTGGCATCGTTGGCAATAAGGCAATCCTAAATTAAAATATGGCTTTGATCTTAAGTGGTAGGGGGGGAAAAAAGGCAAGGGTCTGAGTGGACCCTAACACTCCATGGCAGGAATTAACATAAACTCATGTAGAGCTGGGCTGAATTTAACACATCGAGTGCTGGGGCATAGTCTGGGCTGGACATGTCCCCCTGCCACCAAGCAGTTGTGATGGGTAGTGTGTGTGTGTCTTCCTGTATGTCTTACAAACTTGAAATGTCTTATTTAGTCCAACGGGGAGGTTTCTATCCATTTATTCTCCCTTGTGACCATTGCCACATCAAGCTGTTGATTTCATTTTCAGTTTCTATCAGTTTAAACTGTTACAGCATTGTAGGGGTTTCTGAATGTTATTGATATGTGGGCTTGTGTGGTTTATTTGTTGTTTTTTAATTTTTCTTAACTCTTAAGAGTACATGGATAGCAAAGAATTTATTTGAAGTGTTTGGCTGTGGGAGGTAGAAGAATTGTAATCAGTCTCCTGACAGAGTAGGGGAGTCAAAAACTATTCTGAACATCTGTGTGTTTAGCCTTTTTTTGTGGGAAGTTCCACTTGATGCTTATCAGCAGTAGTGTTGAGCAGTGCAAGCAAGCAGTGCATCGCTCTTGATGCAATACTCGAGCACTTTTTGTGAATCAAACTAACATTTGGGGGGGGGTTTGTGTGCCCTCTTCTCCAGACACCGGCGCCTGGCTTTGTTGAAGCAAGTGAGTATCCGAGAGAACTGCTGCACGCTTTGCTGCGATGAGGTAGCAGACACAGAACTCAGGCCATGTGGACACAGGTAAAAACCCTCAAACAAAAAAAAAAATCATCACCACCACGCACAAAAACCCAACCCAACTTCCTCCTCCCCCCTCCCCTTCCCCCCCAAAAAAATCCAACAAAACTTGAAAACAAAGAAACAGAATACGTATTTGCTGTTGAGCTTAGGTGAGACCAGCTGCAGTCCCTGCTTATTTTGGTTGACTCCTCAGCAAGAAGGAAATAATGAATCCCTGTAAGGATGGAATTTATACAGCATAGCATTCTCACCTTTCCCCTTAGTCCCCCTGAGCGGGTTTAATCCTTAGCTCTGAGTGTGCTGGGGGCTGGGGAGGTACTGTGGCTACAGAACTATGTGTGCTGTCCCTGGGCTACCAAATCTAAAACCCTCACCTCGGAGGTTTTGCTGGTGAGTACTTGCTTGGTACTGGTGCTGTGAAAGAAGTGTAAAACGTTCATGATAAGCTCATTAAATGTTCAACAATGGATTATCTCAAGTCACAAATTCCTCTAAAAGCTAAAAAGGAGTAGTTTCAGCAATACTGCATATAAGTAGCCTACTAGGAAACTTAATCCAGTTAAATCCAGTTCCTTGGTGTTTTTAAGGCACTCATGGAAGCGGCCTTGCCACGGGTCTTCTGTCTGCACGTTGCAAAGTTAAAAAGAGGAGATGTGCCCAGCGTACCCCAAGAAGCAGTGGTGACAGCTTCACGCAGGGCACAGGGGCTGCTGTTCCCCAGACCAGAGCAAGTGCTGGGATTAAGAAAAGTGTGTGGGTATAATCCCAGCTGCTGCACCAGCGGGTTCAGGTTTGCAGGATGCTGAGCAGCAGGAGCTCTGGATCCCCAGCCTGTGGGTCCCCAACACCTGACTTGCAGTTCTTAATCTCCCTGCTGAAAGATTCATCGTGTCTGTGTTTCTAGCAGGCTAACTAAACTTCTTACTGCTTGAATTTTCTTCTGCTTTTTCATCCTGTAAATGCAGGCTTTAACTGATTCTTTTCTTTTCCTTCAGCGACCTGTGCATGGAGTGTGCCTTGCAACTGGAGACCTGCCCTTTGTGTCGACAGGAAATACAGACCCGAGTCAGACAGATCTCTCACATTTCATGACACATGTGGAAAAATACCACAGACTTGTTCTTAATTAACTCCAACCAATACCGAAAGGGGAAAGCATCTCTAACCAATCTTTACGCACATAGAACCATAGCCACGGCCAGATTTCATGCTAAACTGTAATCTGTTTATCTTAAAAATGAGATCTTTAATAAGCTATTTCAGTTTGCCAGCGATGGGAGCTGGTTTCACAGTAAGGAGGGCTGGTAGGTCAGTGTGCTATGGCTGTGGGTTCCTCCAAGCAGGACCATAGGAGAGTCTCTCTTCTTCCCCCTTTCATTCTTGCCTGTCGCAAGTGCTGAAAAAAATTTGCACTGGAAGTACATGTACAATGCATTTTAGAAGAGAAAAGGAGTATCTCCTCAAACAGGGCAGTTCTGTCTTGCGATCGAAAGTCTCTATTTTTGGCAGAAGTCAGTACTCAAAGGAGAATGCCAATGTTTTCCTGTTTAATGTAGCCTCCTGCTGGTCAGAGACTCTGTATTTTTCCAACAGTGGATATAAAACTGCTCAAAGACTTGATCTGTACACGGACTGATTTGAAAAGACAGTGTGGAGACTGTAGAGAAACTCATGTTTTAATAACTTGGTGATTCCAAAGAATGTTCTGATTTGTTTTTAAACGTTAAAAGATCGGTGGTATTTTAAAGTACATAATGTTTCTGATGCTTTTAACTTCAGTACCCACATTTTTTTGTGAGGATATAATTTTCAGGAGGTATTCTTAACTAATTATAACGCTGGACTGGAATTAATTTGATATTCTGGGTATTTTTTAAGGTATCATTGAACATCTTTTTTTAATCAGTGTTGTTTTTGAAAGTTACGTTCACTTTTGAAATATTGAGCTATCTTAAAACATTGCAGGAGAATTTGGGGCCAGTTTATTTAAAAAAAAAAAGGTTATTTGGGTATCAAGTTTGGTCTTACTCTGTAACTCTAAAAATCCACCTTGCTTGCCACATGTCAGTCCTGCTCTGAGCAGGTTTGGTGCCACTTCATATTTTTGATATGGATCATACAGTGGGAATCTCTGCTCCAGTTTAATTACACATTTGTGATGTTTGTATGTTTAGGATGCATTTCAGCAGGCAGCTTTTGCCTGTTTTACTAGGTTTCTACAAGGAGTCGGGGTTCATAGGTGGTGTCAGTGAAGTAGCACAAAAATTGATGGAGTTATGCTTATTTTGCACCAACTGAGGATACAACTCGGTCTCTTCCAAGACTTCTACCAGTTGCATTTTTAAATTACCTAGCTATGTAGTAGGCTAGTAGTAAAGTAGAACTTTACTAATTCACACACCACTTACACCAAAATCATCCCACTTCTTGGCAGTGATTCAACAGCAGAGGCTGTTGTAGTGAATTCTCATGCTGCGATGCATCTTATTTTTAAAGTGGTTTGTTACCTTTACTATACTATCAAGTATTAACAAAGCAGAGCTGAGGCTGCTGCTTCCTGCTGAGCACTCTTGCTTCCCACTGACCAAATTGGGATCTGAGAGCAACAGCTCTGCACACAGGCTCCAGAATCAAGCTCTCAGCCAACTCCTTTCACCTGCTGCCTTTGCTAACTTAAGGGTGCTGAATTTCATCCAGATTTGGGGGGAAAAAAAAAAAAGGAAAAGAGTGTCTCTGAACCTCTGGTGTATAATGTGTGAATTAAGGAAGTTCTGTCCATCATTTTCTTGTTGACTGTTTATCCAAATACAGACTGAATCCAAAAACAGAGTGCTGGTTAGTCTTTTTGCTAAAATGTGAATTCTCTTCCATCTTGGATGCCTGTTTTGATTAATGTCAGACTGGCAAACCTGTGCCACGAGGACCTCATTTCCTCCCTGACTGTGCTTTACCATGTTTTGCTGTAATCCATGTTGCCAGTCAGGGCTGGGTCCTTCCTGCTCGGTGCTGAATGAGCTAACACCTGAACACCATCACTGCCACAAGGATCTCAGAATCACTTGAAGTCTTACATGCTTCCAAATGCAATGATAGGTCTCTATCCCTAAGGCCCAAAGGTACTTTAGGGAAGAGGTGGGACAGAAACATTTTGAACTCTGCCTTAATAGATTCTAGTAATTTCAGGGCTTTGGCTTCCCTGGCCAGGATTAACTGAGGTAAAATTTTCAGAAGTGCCTAGGACTCCTGATTTCTATCAACTGCTGTATTGAGATTAGGCTCTTACGGTCCAGGTCCATGTCCACAATGGTTTCTAGATGTCTGTTGTCCCCTTAAAAGGGGGGGGTGACCTAGGCCTTTGTGGACACAGGACTACATGCCTGCGTTCTTTGTTGAAAAGATGGGAATGCTTTGGAAAATTTTGCCCCAGACAGTCTTCCATGCAGCTGGTGCTGGGCTGAGAAAGGCCAATGGTGCTGGAGGAGGGAGCTGTGTTGTAGAGAACTGTCCTGTTCATTTCATGAGTGAAAGACTGTACAATTGGACTGGCTTTCTGCTGAAATCCACGGTCATTGTAAAGCTCAATCCTCTGTGACCGGTGCAGTGCCCGCCTCAGTCCTCGGATGCCCCAAAGGCTCTGGGACTGTGTAGGGGAGACGGTGGATCTGCAGGCAAGACGAATTGTAGCGAAGCTGTCCATTCAACAATAAAAACATCTTGAAGGCTATTTGTTGTTTTTTTTTTTAATTCTTTCACTTCTGGCGTTATAAATGTTTGGGCACTAGCGCGTGGCTGGGCAGCCTGTGGAAGCAGGAGCCACCCCTTGGACAAGAAAGCCCTGGTGTAGTTCGCTGTCCTCCAGCCCTCAGGGCCCTGCTGTAAGGGGAAAACCCGCTCATACACCGGCAGCGTGCGTCATAACTAAGCACATAATCAGTTTTATTTTCTTCTCAGGATCGCCTCACATCCGGACGTTAAACCCGGCCCAGGCGCCCCAGGCCTGAGGGCCCACCATGGCGGCGGGGGCCGCCTTCCCGCCCGCGCTCTCCCATTGGGCGTTCTGGTTTGGGGGCGGGCCCTCCGCATCGTCTCCGCTCTGCGATTGGCTGCAGACGGGGCGGAAGAGAAGCGTTGCCTAGGAGACGGGCGGGCCGGTGGGGTGAGCAAGCGGCCTTGGCTGCCCGAGTGGCGGTAGGTGCGGGGCAGGGCCTGGCCGGGCTGGGTCGGGTCCCTTTCTGGGGCGGGGGGAGGTGACACGGGCCAGGCGCCCGGTGCCTCGGGAAGGGGGGTGCTGACAAGGGCCGGTCTCCTGGGTGCCTTTTAAAGAGGGAAGATAACGGCCCGGTCGGCTGGGTCCTTTTGGGGAGGGGGAGGTGAGGCGGGCCGGGTGCTGCATCCCCCGGGGGAGGGACAGGGCTGTGGCTTCGCTCTCCTCAGGAACCAGGATTGAGAAGGAGGAGAGGCAAGGGTCACGATCATCCCTCCTCTGCCTTGGTCCTATAGAGCTGTCTCCCAAACTCCGCCACCTGCTCTCAAGGCTGGTGTTGGCTATAACCCAGTAAGGGTGGTGGGAGCAGAGTGTCCCCAGACAATGAGAAGACAGCTGGCCCATCTCGGTGGCCCTGGGGTGGAGTGTGGCCTGTCCTGTGTGATGGGTCAGCAACTGGTCAGCAACAGGCCCTGGCAAGGACACAGCCCAGTATGGGGCACAGTCCCTGGACTGCAAGCTCTTGGGGACACACAGGACTGGGGTGGCATCTTCATCTTATTTGGCTTCATTTTCTTGCATCTTTCTCGTAGTTATAGATGCTTCAGAGGAAGAGATGTAAAGGTTTTATGAGGAGCAGGTGAGGAAACTGGAGGTGTTCAGCCTGGAGAAAAGGAGACTGTAGGGAGACCTTCATCTCTCTCTGTAACTGCCTGAGAAGAGGGTGTACCCAGGGGGGATCGGTCTATTCTCCCAAGGAACAGGTGGTGGGACATGAGGAAATGGCCTCAAGTTGCGCCAGGGGAGGTTTAGGATGGATATTGGGAAAATTTCTTCACTGAAAGAGTTGTCAAGCCTTGGAACAGGCTGCCCAGGGAAGTGGTGGAGTCTCCATCTCTGGAGGTGTTTAAAACACAAGCAGAGGTAGCACTGATGGACATGGTTTAGTAGGAGGCTTGTCAGTGTTAGGTTAACAGTTGGACTTGATCTTAAAAGTCTTTTCAATCTAAACAATTGTGTAATTCTAAAAGCCCTTCACAGAGACTAACTGCAGAGTTTTGAGCCTGTTCTCTCAGTAGGTCGAGGAAGTTCCTAGAAAATTTGGGTTATTACAGAAAAGAAGCAGCAGTAACACTGGAAGAACATGACTTTGAAAGGCCTACATCTAAAAATTAAAAACTCTTTCCTGAATCGCTGTTTCAGAAGTGTGTGGTAATTTAAGAATGTAATTTGTATTAATGCCAAGTCACGTGTCATTCCTTAGTACTTCATCCAAACAGAAGAAATAACGGCTACCGGCAGCGGTGTAGCAGATTGCCTCAAATCCAGTCTGGTTATGCAGCAACCATGGAGACTCCCGATGAAGAAAGCTTTGGTGTAGCCATGTAAGTATGCTACATTCTGTAGCAGATTTTCAGTGAGCTAATTACTGGTTAAAATATCTTAGTAGGAATATAATTACACAAATTAATTTAGGCTATACTGATTACCACACTCTGCCTCTTGTGAGAACAGGGGTGTAGAAAAATGCAAAACTCCAGGGGGGGATAATATCAGTTCAGAGCTCGGGTGAAGTCAAACCAAATACAACTGCAATGGGTGTAGCACCAGATAGATAGCCCTGGCTGAGTGATCAAAACAAACACTGTAAGGCTGACAACTGGGGGGGTTGTCTTCATTTTAAATTAAAAATTTTTCTCTTCTTTTTAAGAGCATATGTTGTCTTCCATCACGGATTCTAAGAAAAGACTGTATTTGAATGTACTCCTAGACATGTGAGACCTTGTACAGGTCAGCTGAATTTTACTCTGGTAGATGCTGAGATGCTGCTTTGTTCCACATTTTCTGGCACGCTCTTCTCCTAAAGCCTGTGGCAGAAGGTTTGTGTCTCTCTGCCTCTGGTCACTCTACTTCATAGGTTTAGTTATTTCAGTCTACAGACTATCACAAATGGCTAAACTGGATGTTTCACCATTATCTCCCACACTAGCCAAAGACTGAAACAGAAAATGACTGTCAGGGCAATAGGTTGATTTTTTTTTTCTTTCCCTCAGGACAACATTTTCTACTTATTTCTCTCTCCAGTTTTTGTAATTTGTATCAGATCTGTCTTACTGCTTATTGCTAATACGTGTTTGCATTAGGAATTGTTTTAACACTAGCTCTTGAGAAGGATGGGTTTGTGAGGAAGTGCCTGGGCTGCTCCAGCAGCAGATGTTGTGCTGGCCTAGACTAGACATGGTGAGGTGACAAGGACTTGAACCACACGATCTGTGAGGACGTGTTTCTTCAGTTGTGTGGATGCAGGTGTGTTGTGTAGAGAGATGGAATCGCTGCTATTTTGGAACAGTTAAAATTCCATGATTTGTCCCACAAGCTTCAACTGGGGTTTAAATTAATACTTTAAAATTTCTGTTGCTGTTAGAGGGAAAAAAAGAAGAGTAGAAATTATCCGTAGCAAAGCCTCCTGTCTTTGCATGTCCTTAGAAAGCCATGAGACCTCTTGCCTGATGCTCTGGGTATGTAATGCTTCAACTGACCCATGCCAGCTCCTCTCCTGGTGGTGTCCTGCCCTCTGGTGGAAGAGGTTGTCCAGTCTCTCACCTTGCTTTTGCTCATCTCCTAAGGCTTAACAGATCAGACTTGTGGCTAGAACATCACTTGGTGATCAGATGCCTTTTAAAATCAAAGATCTTTACTTTTTTCCTGGTTGGAATGAGCCTTATGGCTCATTAGAGTTAAACTGTCGGTGAAACTGTTGTTCCTGTTTATAGCTGTTCTGTATATAAACTGTTTATAGCCCTAATTTCACTGGGCTATAAATAAACTTAATGAGTTTTTTAAAACTTAGTCTGAAAGAGTGCTGTGCTCTCTTGAAATAGAAATGGAGAGATGCTTAATTTAACTTAAAAGGTGCTTTTGCTGATGAAAGCTAATATTTTTCTTAAATGTCCTGTGAGGCTTTTTTCCCTCATGTGTGAGAGAAGTCTGTCTTTCCTCTGTTGGAGAATACAGGAAGAGTTCACCCCCCTACAGATGAGCTCTGAGTGCCAAGGCCAAGACAATCCTGTGGCTACTGTGTCTGAACAAGGTGCATGGTAATAGATTTAGCAGAGGGATCCAGAGTCCTGAAATGCTGCTACCAAAGGTTTCTTCCCTGATAACTTGAGATCCATAATGAGGTTTCATATTTGCTCATGATTGAATGACCATAGGAGATTGTGCCATTTATTTGTAGCATGTAGGATGCTTCTTGCATAAGAAAAATATTTATGTTTCTTGAGTTATACAATACTTGTATATACATTGAGTTTTAAGTGGTTCTGCAAGACCAAATATTTCAAAATATTCTCTAGAGTGTCTAGAGTTCCGTGATCACCATGGGGAGTTACAAGGGAAGAGCAGAAGGAAAACTTGTGGTATCAGCCAGGATTTGTGAGTTGGAAAAAGCTTAACTTGTAATTACACTCTTTAGATCCTTCTGCACTAGAATTGCCTCGACACTAATGCCAGTACAACAACATTTTTTTTTTTTCAATTAGGCACCTTACTGGGGGGAAATACAGTAGAGGCCTGATGAGAATCCCCACGAAGCAGTCTTATCACCAGTGTCATGGATTATTTTGTAGGTTGAAACTAGGAAATTACTCACTTCTTTTGTAATTATTGGGCTTATTTGTGCTTGGGCTTTTGTTCACGCTTAATTTTAACTTCCATTTCTGCTGTGGTTGAAATAGGTATTTATGCAGTTCCATCTTTGTTTGCTTTCAGCTCCTCCCCTTGTGAGGCTGAGTTTGATGCAGTTGTTGGCTATCTGGAGGATATCATAATGGGTAAGTACCTACAGACCACGAGATGGGTGCTAAGCATATTGCTGCTTATAAACAAGCTGCTCTTCTCTCAGCACACATACGGAGCCAAAGGAGCCCCTGCCTGATTCGGGGAAGCTTTCTGTCCTTTGTTTCCCTGGCACTAACCTGGTAGTGCAGTAAAAATATACACAAAAGTCTTTTGTGTGCTGTTTGAACAACAGGATGCTTGTGAGTCTCGAAAATTATTCTCTGCGTCACTGCAATACACTCCTTCATAAGGAAACAGTGAAGACACTGGTAAATCTCCCATAGAAATCAAAGCTGTCTGGGATTTTTATACCTTTTTATAAAGGGGATGGAGGAGATTGTGAGAGGTCCCCTTCCCTTCCCAGCTCTGCCTGAGCCTCTCCTCAGGACGTTCTTAGGAGCTGCCATGGTTTGTCCAGGCAATTTGCTGTAGTGCCAGGCGGTTGCTCTGCAGGCACCTCTTCTAATCCCTGACAAAAGGGGCCTGTGCTGCAGGTTGTTCCCTGTCCTGTCTCTGCTGAACACAGACAACAGTTCATATCCTTGTTTCTGCGACTGCATTGCAAGACTGGAGATGGGAGTCATCACATCTTGCCACTTTTCACTTTTTAAGACTGTCCTGAGCTGATGTGTTGCCTGTAGCTTGCATGTATGCGTAGAGTTGTACCATGGCAAGACCTCTTCATAGCAGGAGTGTGGAAGGCACCAATCTCATCGTGTGAGCTCAGGCAGTAAAAGGTGCTAAATTCTCAGGACCATAATTTTAGCTGAGCAGGCAGCGTGTGCAAGGAGCTAGTGTGCAAGGTGCCACGACAGAATTCCTGCTAATTGGCCATCAGCAGCTTCACAAGAACAGCATATTAACTTTTTGACCACATCATTCCAGAGGGATGTAGATTCTGCAGCCTCAGCTTGCACAGCGATGTACCTGAATCTGGAGAAATGCTGACTAAACTAATTTTGAATACGCTAGGGTTTAGAAAGCTGAGACTCGTGTGTTTTAGCAAACTTTATACTGTTCTGCTGAATTCAGTGGTGACCTGCTGTGTTCATTTTTATTCTTGTTTCCTTCCACAACTGGGAAAAAAAATCTTCAGCAATTGAAAATGAATCTGAGAGTTTCACTAATATTTTTTTAAATCAAGGGGGGAAAAAAGTTAGTTTGAATTCTCGAAGGGAAGAATTAATCACTTTTGCTGACTGGAGAGCCTGAGCAAACAGGGGTTCAGGACAAGTAACTTCATGATAAAGCAGGAGGGCTGCCAGCAGCCTCTGTCTCTCACAGATGGGTCAGAGGGACTGACCCTGCACGTGTGCAGGGCTCCGTGGCTACAGCAGGGAGAGGGAGGGCTACTGAATGTGGGGTTTGTGTTACAAAAGAATGACTAAACTCCTAACTCTATGATGCGTTTTTGTTGTGCTCCAGATGATGATTTCCAGTTAATACAGAGGACTTTTATGGAGAAGCACTACCAGGAGTTTGATGACTCAGAAGAAAACAAGCTCATCTATACTTCTATTTTTAATGAATACGTAAGATGTTTTTTCATATGTATTGCTTTTTTATTTTTATTAAGGTTATGCAGGGCCTGTATTCCTGGGTTTATATGGAGCAGAACCAACCAGCTGAGTCTCTCTGAAGCACAGTTGTGATCTGTGAGCAAGAAAGATGTTTTCTGGAGCTCTAAGTTCTTTTCTCTTCTTCACCTGAAAATTTCTGTAGGTGTTGTGGAAGTTGTCTAACTCTCCTGAGTAGAACTCTAGCCTATTGCTGTAGTAGAAAATATGTTTAACATCATAACAAAGTTTGCTCTTCTCCAGTTGTATTATTTCATGTATTGGACACTTCAGTTACATTCTTCATGCAAAGTATAATTATGAAACTATACCAGCCTCCTAATAAATATCATTAAATGAGTTAAAACCAATTTTTTTTACTAGATAGAAATAGTGTTTGTTCTCACCAATATTCCCACCAAAAATGTTGAGCTCCCTGCCTCAGCAGGGCTGTGACTGATCGAACTAGATCTCCCCCCTAAGGAATCTGCAGTTGTTTGCCCACTGAGGATAATACCAATTGTCAGCAAGGTGTCAGTGGAAGATGCACTGGTTTGAAATCTGCTCCTGAAATCTGTATGATGTTTAAGGGGTGGTTTGTTTGGTTTTTTCCAGATCTCTTTAGTAGAGAAATACATCGAAGAAAAATTGCTTGATCGGATTCCTGGTTTCAATATGACTGCCTTCACTATGTCATTGCAGTAAGTCTTGCTTTGCTTTTGGTTGGGGGATGGCTTCTCAATTAATTCTTTTTATCTAGATTAAAGCTTAGGTTTGACAGTTCTCCCTTTAGAAAGAGCTTCCTCTTTAATTAAAAAAAAAGAAAGCATTCATGCAGCTAATGCCTGACCGCTTTTCGTGCCTTCAGCATGTCCTTCTACTCTAAATATATTGGGTTTGAAGGGGTAGGAAGAGAAATGGGAGTTTTCATTATAATTAATTACCACTTTGAGGCCAGACTCTAAAAAGTTTAGGTCCCATTTATCTCTTCCAGGCTCTGTGTTGGACCCTGGTTGTATTTCAGGAGCTGTGGGATGAAATGCCTTTCTTGCAGTTCCCGTACAAAGCACTCAGGGAAGGGGTTAGTTTGTCTTAAGCTTTTGCCTTTGGTCACTTCAGCTTGACCAGCTTCATGGCCAGGTGGCTTCTGAAAGATCCCTGGGCTTCACCTCGAAATGAAAATCGAGTGTATAATTGGGAACTGAATATCTTAAAACATTTGAATCAACGTAATTTTTCATTTTTTAAAATAAGACGGGACTGTCTCAGTGATTCAGTGCTGAAGATAGATAGATAGATAAATGTTCGGTGGGTGTTAATTCTCTTGTAAAGGTCAGTTTCTTTGCCTGGTTTTCAAGGACTGATGTGATAATTTTAGGTCTTGGATTTAGATAAGTCTAATGTTAATGGGAATACTGCAAAGTAGTATTTGGCTAAAGTTTTGCTTTATGATAGACCCCTAATGACATTCTTGTTTAATTTTAATATTGTTCTGCTTGTCCCAGTATCCTTTTTGACCTCATAAAATTTTAAAATAAGAAATGTATTTCCCGCACAGCTTTCTAATTCCCCAACTTCTTCTCTCTATAGACAGCACAAAGATGAGATGGCAGGTGATATATTTGACATGCTTCTCACATTTACCGACTTTCTGGCCTTCAAAGAAATGTTTTTGGATTACAGAGCTGTAAGTATGTCACCTTGTTTGTTTGCGTTGGGGTGGAGGCCCACAGGCAGCGTTACCAGGTAGCAGCCTTTATTCAAGGGCTGTACAGAATCAAAAGGAAAATAACTTCACTTGAGTGGCTGTTTGAAACTCAAAGTGCACATTTAGTAATGTCTAGAAAAGATGCATGAAGCTGGGCTGTGGAGCAGTTCTTCAGAAACACACGATGTCTGCATCTTTGTGGTTTCCAGCTGAACCCAGCAGAGTAGGTTTTTACTGGGTGGGTGACCGAGCACTGGCACAGGTTGCCCAGGGACCCACTGTCAAGGACACCTCTGCTCCCACCTGGGCATAGGGCTGCAGTGACAGCGACCTTACTCCAGGGCTTCCTCCACAGCCTCTTCCTCACCTCAGAAATAGGAGAAAATAAGTGCTCTGCTTGGCATTCTCTAGTCTTGCAGCAAACTGCCTGCAATCATGGATGCTCAGGCGACGTGTGGTTTTATATTGATTTGATGAAACAAACCAAATGTTAATTGTCTGTTTCATTTTTACTGACTCCAAAAGTAATGGAGTCAAGAGGCATCGAGTCAAGAATATCTTTTTCTTCCATTTTTCTAGGAAAAAGAGGGTCGAAGTCTGGATTTAAGCAGCGGGTTAGTGGTGACTTCATTAAGCAAGTCATCAATATCCTCCTCCTAGAACAGCTTATGCAGTACTGCCTTCTCCGGTGAGTGCTGCTGCTTTCATCAGGCATTCAGACACTAAAGCTCGTGAGAATCAAGGTGCTTCTACGTGATGGAAACTCACTCACCCTCCAGACTATACCTTCAAGGCCTGAGCATGACAACATCTGTGAGTTCTCGTTGCTATTCAGTCACCACAGAAGAAGAAATTTCCAACTCTGCCAGAGTTACCATTTTTA
The DNA here is from genome assembly GCA_004320125.1 of Scolopax mira. Lineage (NCBI taxonomy): Eukaryota > Metazoa > Chordata > Aves > Charadriiformes > Scolopacidae > Scolopax > Scolopax mira. The sequence continues at coordinate 121,579 of BJBW01001048.1, read as the reverse complement.
ATAAATCCGTACTATTTGTACACCACCTCTGTGCATGCTGAGGAGCCCAGCACACGGGAGGACAATAAATAGACCTGTGCATGTGTTTTTTGGGTTGGGGTCTTCACCATCTCCCCAGAACACCCAGCTTGTCAGAATCAAAGCATCAGTGTACGACAAGGTGTCCCTCCAGCTCGGGTGTGGAAACGTAACCTCGAGTTCCACCTTGTCAGGGGTTTCTTGTTCGTTTCTGGTTGGTTTGCTCTTTGTTTGGTTTTTTAAATACTTCAATATGATCTTAAGTGCTACAGCTTTCTAATGGAAGAATATATTTTCATATGTAGATATTCTCCCATGAGACTGTCTCTCCACTCTCCACTCCCTATCTTAGCATGAGTAAATCTCTCTGCACTCCGGCTTTTCTCTAAGTTTCATCCCTAATGTGCAAAGTTCTCCAATTCACTTTTGTTCTACATTGGGAAAAATAATCACACTAAACCTAAAGGTGGCCTGGGGATGCAATTTCTTCCTTTCTCTTTGGCTGTGGCAGCTGTAGAAATATCACCTTGGCAGCAGGTTGGGCCCAGCCACGTTCCCCACCGTGTCCCGTGCCGCAATAAATCTCATGCTGGTTTAAGGTGTGGGTTTCCTCTTAAATTGTTTGCAACACCAGGGCAGCGAGCCATTCTGCAGCATCCCTTGAAAAATAGGAGTGGTGTCTGCTGGGGCTGTAGCCACGGGCCTGGTGCATCTCTGCTGGTGGCTGGAATTAAACTGCTCTTGGAGCTCCAGGACCCTTGGAGCTCCCGAAGCCTGATGAAGGTGCCGTCGCCTGATGAGAATCTACAGACGCAGCAAAATTATGGTCGGGTGGGGGCAAAGTTTTGTTTGTGGACAAAAAATGCCTTACAAGAACAAGTGAGATGAGGCCCTGTGCCTATTGCTGTGTGACAGGGAGTGCAGCAATACCGGGGTTGTCTTCTTCAGCTGAAGGACCGGTGGAAACCGAAATAAACCGTACTTATGCTGCAAATTACAATAAAATTAAACAAGTTTTCAGACAGACCATAATGGCTTTTTGAAGGCTGGTGTACAGTGCTGTGTGTACCATCCTGGGGCTTTGCATAGACCAAATGTAGGAGTGCTGCAGTAATTAATCTCATTAGGTTTCTGGTAGGTTGTGCTCACGGCTCTGCAGGTTTTTGTCTAGAATTATTCTGGTGTGTTGAAACCTACACAGCCTATACCCCCTCCTTCTAAAAACACAACAAAACAAAACTAAAAGGAAACCCACAGACCCCGAACAAACTATTCTTTTGAATTTTCTTTTAATCATCTCCTTCAATGATTTGAATGATAAAAGCCAGAAGCTGCAGCAAAATTAAACGCTGCAAAAGATGTTCTTTGGGCTTTGGTTTTTTTCCATTTAGATTTTATGTTTTTTCTTTTGTGTTTAAGAAAAGAGGAGGTTAGGAACCCTTCTGTGCGTGTTGTGATGAGAAGCTGCTCTGTTGGCTTTCTGTCCCAGCTGAGCTGGGTTCTCCTCCAGCAGCAGCGAGGAGCTCGGGCAGCACGAGGACATCCCGTGGCTTGGAGCGGGTGACAGCAGCGACGGGGGGGACACCCCATCGCCCGGTGCCACCCCCCAAAGAGTCACAGCTCTTTACACCTCTGCCTGCCACCGGCTGTAAAAAGCAGCTCTGCCCCCAGGCCCAGGAGTTGGTGAGTGTGAGTGGGGGGATGAGGTGAGGTGATGCTCCGAGGGGTTTACTCCCAGAAAAAAAAAAATCAATAAGAAATGATTAGAACAATGATTGGGTCAGGTTTCTAAGAGAAGCCAGCTGCCCTGCCCTGGGAGTCCTGGGGCTGAGAGCAAGGAAAGACAAGGCTTGAATCTGGTTGGTTTCCTGCTGGTGGTGGGGCAGAGTGGAGTTCTGGTAACTCCTCCCTCTGTATCATGTTGACTTCTTAACGTCCAGAACAGATTTTATCAATTTGTAAAAGAATACTGTTGACATGTTTTCATTGTTAATTGTTGAGCTAAAATAATTATTTGCAGCTAAAACTAAAAATATCCCTGCCATTTTTTTTTTTTACTGAACAGAGTTTCCATTCTTTACCTATTACAGCCATTTCAATTACTTAAAGTAACGACCATATAAGCTAATAGCTCAGGTAGTTATCCTATCTTCTGAAGGCAGCTCTGTTGTACTTGGAGCGAGGTCTCTTGTCGTTTCTGAGGCTGCAAGGCTGTGGGATGGATTCTTGTTTGGATGGGGACCTGTGACTCCTTCCTGCCCCCTGCCCCTCTCCTCTGCCCCTCTTCTCCCGGGGAAACCCCTCCCTGCATTTTCCATCAGTCAGAGGGGCTTTTTAAGGAGGTTCAATTTCTCTGTAAAATGGACCATCTGTGGGCAAGTCTGACTTCGCATCTGCAGAGTTTCAGCACTGCCCTAACAATGCCAGAAGAGGCTCGTTTTCTTGATGTTACTGATTTATATATATTTTATTTTTTTTCATAGCTGTGGAGACCTGCCCTTTGATTTACTCACTGAAAACCAAACGCAGGCAGATTGGCCCCAACGTTCTACCCCCTCCTTTCCCCTCACACCCCCCACTGCTGCAGCTGAATTTCCCACCCCAGTGGACGAGCAGAGCCCGTGGTAGATGTTGCCCTGTAGCTCACTGGGCACCAGCCAGAAATAAATTGAACCCGTTTCACCCGTTTTTACTTGTTTGTGTGGGGGAGAAGATTTCTGTGTCGGGCTGGGACCCACTTCTGGTGGTGAGGAGTGTCAGCCCGTGTCACCAAGCAATGCAAGGTGGGCTCGTGTCCCGTGGCTCTGCGGGTGCCGTGCCACGTGTCCTGCCTCTCACCAGACACAGCTTATTGCCAGGCTCCAGGACTGTATTTAGCACGATTTTTATTTAAAGCGTAAAACGTGCGCTTCCGTTTTTAGAAATTGATACAGGAAGAGTTTAGAGGTTTTCCTTTGCTTAGCCTGCACCCCCCGGCCATGCTGCTGTGTGTCTGTCGCGTTAATTGCAATTACACTGGAGCTGCCAATGGCCAGAGACAGGAGCCTGGCCTTGGTTTAGTGAATTTTAGTACCAGAGTGTGCCAACTACTGGCTGAGCCCCCTCAGCTCCAGGGAGGATCTGGAGGAACCCCAGGGACGAGCAGAAACCTGGGGCCTCCCAGTGTGTCCGTGTCCTCCCAGCGAGGCTGCCGGTGCCGGTGGGTTTGTGCTGTGGGCACGTCAGCTGGAAGCATCATCAGAGATCCCACAGCAGCACCCACGCCCCCCGGTACTGACCAGCACAGAATGAGACCTGGTGGCACACGAGGCTCCGAGCCACGGGGCCTGGCATGAGGTGACCCAGGGTGGCCCACAGGGTGTCTTTGCTGTCTGCTCCTCACGCGTGGTCGGTCACTTGGCTGGTGGCCGCGTTGCTGCCGAGTCCTTTCCAGGCGCGGAAGCTGAAGAAGGTGCTCAGCCCGTAGGTGACCATCGTGAGGCAGGCAAAGAACTGGAAGAGGAGCACACCCCACGTCTAAGCGCGGTGGCCACCCTGGCCCCGTGGCCCTAATCTCCCCGCTGCTACTTACGGATGCCGTGGCTCTCCGGTTGTAGTCCCACTGCCGCCAGGACGTGGGCTGGACGGCGGCCGCGCACGTCACGAAGGCGGTGACGTACAGGACGGTGGCTGCAGCGTGGAAGATCATCAGCTGGGGAAGGCAAAGAGGGGGTCGTCAGGTCTGGGTCTCGGTTTCATACGTGCTGGGTGAGCAAAAGGTTCAGTTTCACGTTCTTTCCTCTTCCCCGGGAAAAGCAGAGGAAGCGGATCCAGCCCTTCACGCTGGCACCCAAACCCTCAAGTTAACATCTCATTAGATGCACCCCGGGTTGCACGGGGAGGTTTCACACCACAACTGCAGCCGTGATGCCGTGGCTGTAACTTTCTGGATTGATACAGGGCTCCCTGTTTTGAAGAATTTCTAAGCAATTGAGGGGCAGAATGAAAAAACGTCATTGTGCAAAGCGCGGGGGAATCTGTTCCAGCAGCCCAGGAAAGCCTGGTCCTCTGGGAACATCTCCCCTCTTCACCCCCTCTCGGCTACGTACCACAAGTGGCCAGGGGATCACATGGAACTTCAGATGAAGCTGCAGGAGATAAGCCACGAGGAAAAGGACCGTTAATATCCAGAAGAAGATGGACACGAACATCACCCAGCCGTATGCCGCGTGGAGGTAGTACGTTGTGTCGGCGATGAGAGCCCACACCAGCAAACCCAGCACCTGCGGGTGAACACGGGGAGAGTGTTCAGGTGGTGGTTCCTGCGGGGGGAAAGTGGAGCATGGCCTGTGAGCCCAGGCTCACTGTCACCTGTGGCCGTTGTGTCACCCTGGCTCTGGCAGAGCAGCCTCCCGGGGACAGCTCAGGATGGGCTGCCCACCTGGGACCCTCGTTGCTTCTCATCCAAGAAGCCCCCGTGCCCAGGGCCACTCTGTGCAGGTGCTGGCTCAGTGTTAGGGACACCTCAGGGGCTGGATGTGGCAGCTCCCGGGGCTGTAGCTCAGCATTGACCTCCCCCTGGTGCAGCATCATTTAAAAAAGAAAAAGCAAGTTCCTCAGCTTCTCTCCATGGTTCGGTTAGGTCTGGTCTGGTCTATATCTCCTGTACCTTCTGGGGCTCACCCTTCCCCAGTGAGCAGGTTTAGCTGCGTAGCAATGGCAGCACCGTGTGCCTGCAGAACAACTCGCAAAAAAAACCCCACCAGGTGAGTCTCTTTCTGGCTCTGCTCAAGGACAAATAAGCAGATCCAGGGCAAAGCCATTTTCTGCCCTCCCCGCAGCCCCCCCCCCACCTCCCAGCTGGATGAGAGCAAAACAGAGAGCCTTCCCACCATGTCCCGGGGGGAGGCTCCAGCCCTGCACCCTCCACGTTTCCCAACACGACGAAATGCCCCCGGGAGAAGCCCCCGGCAAGGCTGGGTGAGAATGTGCTCCAGATGCAGCCACGGCATATTCTGGTTCCCACCTGGGGTTGGGATCTCTTTGGGCAGAGCCAGGCTCCTGTGCTCACCCCTGCTCTGGCAGGGGAACAGTTGTCTCCTGCCGGTGGGGAGGGCTCCTTGGAAAAGCCACCCTGTCCCTGCGTGAGCCGGCATCGCGCCTTGTCACTGGAGAAACACCAGGGCCTTTGTCCTGCCCGGGTTGGCCCTGGCATTGGCCTGTCCCCACAAAGCCTCCTTGTCTCTGGCGTCCATTTCTAACACTCGTGATGGCAAAACATGTGTTGGGGAGAAACGTGTGTAGGAAAAAGCCCGGTGTGCTCCAGCAGCATGTGGGAGCTGCCCTGCTCTGGCTGCGGGGGGAGAGGAGCAGGAGCCCGAAGGAGGGAGGGGTTTTGGGGAGCAGCGGGGTTTGGTGGATGGAGACGGGTGAGAGAGTTTAATGGGACGGCTCCAGCAATGGGCTGGAGAGGGGGGAGGTTGAAGGGGTCCCATCTCCCATCTGCTGATCTTGGCTCCATCTTTCTTTCCTGATGCTCCTGCAAGAGAGGCCCTGGCAGCACCTTCCCTCCCCTTCCCCCGAGGGTCTGCTCCGTGCCACAGCCGAGTCCAGAGGACAGATGTGGAGCGTGGAGGCAGAGCTGTGCCAGATGTTTCTGAAGGTGTTACAAGGCAGAAGTTCAGTTCTTTACACCCAGGGTGGTGAGACCCTGGCCCGGGTTGCCCAGAGAGGTGGTAAGATGCCTCATCCCTGGAAAACCTTCCAGGCCAGGTTGGACGGGGCGTTGAGGAACCCGGTCTTGTTGAAGATGTTCCTCTAAAAACCCCTTCCCACCCGAAGCAGTCTATGTCCTACTGCTGTGCCCCACAGCGCTGCCCTGGGGAGGGGGGACCAGCCGTGGGGCTCCCCCCAGCAGTGGGGCAGCACCCTGGGCAGACACCAGGGCAGGGCGGGGGTTTGAGGGCGGCCACCAAAGCCTGGCTGACAAGGAGGGCAACCTGGAGGGCTGAGTCACCGGTAAGTGCCACCACACTCCATAGAGCTGCCCGGATCCCGCCAGGATGGGACCCAGGGGCCGGGGTCCCGCAGGGATGCCCGTGCAGATCGGTCCATGCCCCCCCCTCCGCCCCGGTGCCCACCTCCCCGGTACTCACGGCCTGGGCGACCATCAGCCCCCCGAGCGGCGAGAGAAGGAAGGTGCCGTCCAGTACGGGCAGGGCGGCGGAGGGGCCCGGGGAGCCGCTGCCGGTGCGAGGGGCGCCGGGCAGCCCCGCCATTCCGCGGGCACCGGCACCGGGACGGCCCCGGGAGACGCCGCCCGCCCCTCCCCGGGCAGGGCTGGCCCCGCCGCCTCCTCCGGGTGTCGCCAGCGGGTCCTCCCCGTCCCCGCGCCGCGGGACAGGGCCGGGGGGCGGGCTGAGCCCCCGCGGCTGCCCCGGCGTCCCCGCACCGAGAGACGCTGCGGTGCCTCCCGCGCCGTCCCGCCCCCCCTCCTATCGGGGTCCCAGTGCCGGGCCCGGTGCCCCGGGACCCCCCGGCAGCCCCTGGCTCTGCTCTGCCCGGGGCGGTGTGAGTCCCCCGTGGGTTCCAGCGCAGCCCCGTGTCCACCGAGGCCCGGGGCCGCCTTCATGTCCCCAGCGTGTCCCGGCGCCTGGGGCTGTTCCTCCCCGGGGGCAGGACTTTGCACCTCTCCGTGTCGAATCCTAGAGCCACCAGATGTTTTGGGGCTAGAACCCCCCCAACTCTCTCAGCCCCCCCTCCCAGCAGAGGGGCTCCAGCCCTCCCAGCATCTCCATGGCCTCCCCTGGCCCCGCTCCAGCAGCTCCATGTCCTTCTGCTGTTGGTGGCCCCAGAGCTGAGCAGAGGGGCAGAATCCCCCCCTGGCCCTGCTGGCCACGCTGCTGGGGATGCAGCCCAGGGTGGGGGGGTTTCTGGGCTACCAGAGCAGGTTGCCAGGGCGTGTGGATCTTCTCCTCCACCAACACCCCCAAGTCCCCCTCCCCGGGGCCGCTCTCTGTCCATCCGAATCTGGGCGCAATAGACCCTCGTCTACCAGGGGCGGGAGGGCCTCCCCAGCGCTGTCAGGATGGCCGAGCGGTCTAAGGCGCTGCGTTCAGGTCGCAGTCTCCCCTGGAGGCGTGGGTTCGAATCCCACTTCTGACAACCCGCAACTTTTTTCGCGGCAGAGTCGCCTTTTTACATTTTAAATGTAAGTAGTTAATTGGATTTGATTTCGGCGGGTGGTGGCGGGGGTTGCGGTTGGTGGCGGAGCTTGCGGTTGGTGGGGCGGTTGCGGTTGGTGGGGGGGGTTTGCGGTTGTTTTAATCGCCTCTACCGAGTGAAAAAAGCAGCCGCCGGGCGGCGCAGGAAAAGGAACTGTCAGAAGTGGGATTCGAACCCACGCCTCCAGGGGAGACTGCGACCTGAACGCAGCGCCTTAGACCGCTCGGCCATCCTGACCCGTTGTGAATCCTAGCGGGCCGCCCCTTCCTGCGGCCGCCCCGGGGCAGAGGGGTCGCCCCCCGGCTGATGCTCCAGAAGGACAGACAGACTGAGGGATGGTCCGACAGGACGCTGAGGGTGGTGAGAGCCTGGCGCGGGCTGCCCCGAGAAGCCACATCCAAAGTGACATAAATAGCCAGTGGAGAAAGCTAAAATTTTATTTTTTTTTCAGGCTCGCAGGAGCCTTCCTCGGGGGCAGAGCTCCCTGGGGCGAGCGGGACCCTTTCAAAGAGCAGAAAGGACACGTGTCCCTTCTTCCTGGCCCCTGTCACCTCCAGGCTGGCGGGGTCAGTGAGGGGCCCTGGCTGGGGGGCCCTTTGGGTGGGTTTGCTCCTTATCAGCCGTCCCGCAGGTGCCCCGGGGAAGCGGTGCATCTGCTGCGGGTGGGGGGCTTTCCTCCGGGCGGATGTCTGTCGGCGGCAGCGGGGGGACTGACGGGGCCCCCGGAGCACTTCCCGGTGCTCCCCCATCACAGCTCTCTGTCGCAGTTCAGGACGTCCTTGGGAGGGGTCTCACCGCCTACAGTCGGGCTATTCCCCAAATTTTGGTGAAGCTGTGGTGCTCTGGAGGGGTGGGCTGGGGCTGGAGATGGAGGGCGCCCCCGGGGAAGGCTCTGGGCTGTATCCAGCTCAGCGAGAAGGGGCCGGGGCAGGTCAGCTCTGGCGGTTCACTTGGCCCTTGGCACACGGGTGTGAGCAGGGCTGCCTTCTGTCACCTGCCCTGGTTTGAGATTGTTTCCCAAATAGCATTTTGAATCCCAAACGTGCCTCATCTCTGCTGGCTTCGATTCGCCCCTGCTGCCTGCTTGGGTTGACATGAGGAATCATGGCCAGAAGTCTCCCTTATTCTTACCCCCAGTAACCCCTTTTTACTGATCCCCAGCCAACACCGAAAGGCTAATGTCTGTGGCCTGTTGCTCTCTGAGGGGGTGACACAACTGCATGGACCCTAAAAATACATCCCATAGCCCCTTGGGAGCCCGAGGAACTCTTGCTTCAGGCGGGGGGACAGGCATGATGCCCCTAGAAAGAAAGGTTGGGAAAGGCAAAAGCCTGTTTTCCTGGGATCAAGGTGGGGAGAGAGCAGGTCACTTGTGGAGTTATAACTGAAACCTGGCAGAAATGGGGAGGCAGCAGCAGAGAAGGAGACACCCTCCTCTTACAAGAAGGGTGCAGAAGAGCTAGGGTGGGAGAGGGAGGGGGTCTGGTGTCTCCCTGGTCTCTCTGTTGAGGCTTTAAAAGGGTTAAGGGCCTGGGCAGAGAAATGTGTGCGATGTTTTCCTGCATCCCTTGTGCTGGTTCCTGTACAGGCTTGTCGGGCGCTGGCAGCGCTGGGGGCTCCTGGGGCTCTTTGCTCCTGTGCCCCCCGGGGCCCTGCTCAGGAGCTCGGTGTGTGCCTGAGGCTCGGCAGAAACAACCACTTGACCAAACCGGGTGACAGCTCTGGTCTGGAGGGCTGTGATGTCCCATCTCCCAGTAGGAGATGAGGCTGGGACGTGAAAACTTGTGAGGTGGGAGGGCTCAGCTCAGGCCAAGGGGTGCCCCAGGGCAGCCATATCATAGCACTGCATGTGGATGTAGCTCCTTTTGCCCCTTGGGGCTGGCCCAGGTGACAGTGGCTCTCATGGAGACACCCTCAGCAGCACTGCATGGGAGAGGTGTTCTGGATTTCTCCTCCACCCCCCATCACGGCTTAACGATACGCTTGTGTCACACAGGTCCTGCACAGCCTTAAGGAGGTGGGATGAGGTGTGCCTTTCCGAGAAGGCAATAAACAGAGCTGCTTCTGGTAAGCTCCTTCCTTGGAAACTGGCAGCGCTCGTGTGTGAACACGTTTGACAGAGAAGTGGGAAGCAGGTATGTGGAGCGGTGATGTTTGTCCTGGACCACGCGTGCTGTTGGACTGGGGCTGGTGGGATCTCCCCACACCCCTGAGGGAAGGGGGAAAGGACTCCCCCTGGACAGGGGGTTGGTTACTGGCACGTGTGTTGTCTGCTCCCGCTGCCGAGGGAGGGAGGGATGGGGGGGGACTGCAAAGAGGCGCATCCCTTATCCTCTTCCTCAGCCAGCACAGCAGGCACCAGCCTGGCCCTGTTCTCTGGGAGAGGTGAAATGGCAGAGCTGTGGTGCTTCTCCAGCTCCCCATCCTGTTCCCACCATGGCTCTGGCAGGACCCTTTCCAGGATGCGAAGGAGGGGAGGCCACTCTGTTCTGGGGCAGCAGCTCCTGAGGCTGCTGTGGTCTCCTGTGGCACAGGGAGGTTTCTGTTGTGCCCGTCCTGACCTGCTCCCACTCTCCCCACCCTTCTCCACAGGGCAGTGAGCAGAGACCTCCCTTTGGGGGATCATCTGACACTCCATCATGCCAACTCCAAGGAAATGTTGCCTTCAGGGCCTGTAAAGGATTGCGACATCGGGACACGTCTCCAGCTCCCTGGGGAGGCAGGAGAAGCCAGGGGCCCAATGTGCTCGGGCAAGCCCAAGCTGGTGGAGTCCCAGCACACTCCTTCCCCTTCTCTGTGAAGCCCCCAGTTCCATCCGTGCCATCTCCCCAGGAGCCCTCCCCCCTCTCCTCGGGACGAGCCTGTGCCCGGTGGCTGCGTCACGCTGCGGGGGGACAAGCTGAGGAAGAGCTTAAGTGTGTTGCAGACTAACTCTCTCTGGGCTTGTTTCTTCACACGCTGCTTTTTCAACCAACTGAAATCTTATTTATTGGCGGCAGCCGCCGCATTCCTTGGCAGCCTCCCTGGGACAGTCACAGAGGGACTTCTCCTGGGTTCTAGCCCCTTCCCGCTGCGGGTGGGAACCCTCCCCACTGGGATCAGCCACCCACTCGCAGCTCAGATGTGATGCTGATGGGGAAAAAACCGTGTCCCGCAGCCTGGCTGTCCAGTTGTGGGGCTGCCCTGCTGCCCAAAAATGCAGGGCACCAGCATTTTGCTCTCTGATTTCTTCTTGCTCACAAGGAAGCAGGAAGCCATTGTGCTCAGAGAAGCGAAAGCCCGCATGATGTTCTCTGCTGGTTTTGAAAACATTTTCTGTGTAAAGGAATTTCTTAAAAACACATGCCCCCACACGGGCCAATACTTCCCAAATAGAAGTTGTTCCTTCCCCTGGGGAGACACTGGCTGCAGAAAGCTCAGACACATTTCCTGCCTTTTTCTTTAATGTGAGAAAATTCAAAGTCGTGCAGTACCAAACTGATTTCCTGGAACCCCTGTCATTTTATTCTGTCCCTTTTTAGACTAATGGCTTGAGAGCTCTACGTTAAGCATAGGCTGAGGGCATCTCCAAAGTGAGAGGCCACCTTTGGCTCTAAGGAACCATCTCTTGAGTTGCCTTGGCCAGGAGAGAGGAGGACATCATTGGGTTGGTTCTGGATTTCTCTGGGCCACAGCACCCTGCTGGGAGCATTAGCAGGCCAAGGAGAATCTCATCATATTTCTGGAGCTGGAGCCCCATGTCAGCCCATCTCTCTGCAGTATCAAGACCGGCTGGGTCCTACCAAAAGCCAGGTGTTTCTGCTGCCTCTTTCCAGCAAGCCTCTGGGACAGAGACCATGGACGACACGGCGGACAGCAAATGACACTAGTAATACCTGCTACCAAGGGTGCTGGGCTTCCCTGCTCCAGGAGGGCCAAGTCCTGAGGTCTTGGGAGTTCCTGAGCAGACCTTGCAGTGGAGATCACCGGCATTCTCATCTGATCAGCTCTGGTATGTCTTTCTTCCAGGTCACATACAGCCTCCTAAGTCTCGTTGGCTTTTTCTTTTTCCCCAGTCACCACCTGATTTTCAGGAAAACAAACCTACTGTAACAAACAGTGCAGAGTTCTTTTCTCAAGGAACTAAGAATAGCCAAGGACCATAAATTTCCAACTTGGAAATACCCTGCAGGAGAGCTGTCACGTTCTGGAGACATTTCCTGTTTGTTTAGGGTACAACCCTTATTCCCTTGGCATATTGTTTGGCACATTGCCTTGCAGGGACAAGTCACTTTTAGTCTTCAAGACTATTTCTCCTGGCATTAGTCAGCCTTTCTTTCCATCTGTGACCCTGTGTGCGGCTCGAGCACCTGCCCAAGAACAGCTCTTGGATGCTGGAGCTGCTCTCATGTCTCTCGTGGTGAGATCTGGCCCTTTGGCCCATGGTATCTGTGGTCTGGAGCGATAAGCCAAGCTCCTGGCTAATAGTTGCCAGTGAAGAGCCAAAGGTTAGGGGTATGGCATCAGATGAGGTGTTCTGCTTGCCTCATGCTGCCACCAACATCCAGTCCACACCAGTCGTTCTCCCTTCCCGTGCAGCACAACCAGCCTTTAAGCAGCGGGAACATCTCTCCTGATAGGAAACTCCTGAGAGCAGGGCAGGGGCTGGAGCCAGACAGCCCAGGCTGACGCCAGCCTCCACATCGACCTGCCTGCTGTGAGTCACAGATCAGAGCTGGGGCTGTGTTAGGTGGCCCAGAGGTTACAGTCCCAGCCCCAGTGGTGCACAGTGCATGGTCCCTCTGCTCCGACTCCATCGCAGGAGCACAGACCTACATTTGTTTGTGTTTTACCTTGTCCATATTTCAGATCAGTCTAAGGGCCTTCCTCATCCATGCTGCAGTGAAAGATACATGGGGGAAATGCCCCAACCCTCTCCCTAGTATCTGCTGCTTTTCTTTGGTGCTTCAGAGAGCCTGTAGGTAGAGCTAAAGGTAACCCCAAGAAGCCTCCTTCAAGTCCTCCTAAGGAAGAGTGGGGAAGGACACCAGCCAAAGTCTTTGCTGGAAGTATTTCACTGAATTTCACTGAATTTTTAGAGTTGGAAGGGACCGTAGAGATCATCTAGTCCAACTCCCCGCCGAAGCAGGATTGCCCAGAACTAGAGCATGTCACTCAGGAGCATCCAGGAGGGGCTTGAAAACTACTTGCTATTTCTAGAAACTAAAGCAAAGCTAAATCAAATGAATACAACAGCAATTACCTAGACAATTTCTATCATAACTAAAGAAGCTAAAATCAGCTGAAGCCAAGATGAGCCCAGAGAAGTCCTGAGATCTGTCACTGTCAGATCAATATGAAAAAGCCAATGCTGCAAGACCTAAAAGAAGTGGAGCAGGTAGCTGGCGTGGCCGTGCTGGAGGGGAGATGTGCAATGGGATGGGGAAGGTGGTGTAGGAAGCAGGTTGGGGGTGATGATGCCAGTTTTCTGCCAGCTGCAGCCCAGGTTTGTCACAGCTCATTGGAGTTGCCCGCTCCCATCAGAGCCGATCACTGTGTCCTGCTTTTGGTGGGAACTGCAGGGTTTGCTGGTGGCTTAGACCCCTGGTGCTTGAAGGTTTGCTGTGTCCCATGGAGCTGTGCCGAGGCTGTGCCTGCCCTCCACCCTCCTGCCGTGGGATTCCCTTGGGTAGATGCCACCTCCAAATCCAACTCACTGGGAGCAAAGGGGGGTCTCCAAGAGCGTCCTGGAGGAGTTCCCTACCATGTAAAACACCACCAGCCCAGTCTGCACTGGAAGAGCAGCTGCATTACCCTGCCAAAGAGATGCTTGTGCCTTAAAATAACAAGGCCCATGGCAAGCCATGCCTTTAGCAAACAAAAAAACGCTCTCCCTCCCACTTTCTCTGGAGCCCTCTCTCAGAGCACCCATCGCTGGCAGCAAACCCTTTGCAGAAGAAGCAGAACCTGTTTCTTCAGGGCAGACGTGAGCACATGAGAGCTGCCCCATCCCTGCCAGCAGCCAAGGTGCCCCGTGCCCAGAATAAACCTTTCCTGTAAGGTTCTGCCCAGAAAACACCATTTGGGGAAGGGGCCAGCAAACATCCCGACAGCCACCACCTGGGCTGCAATGGCTGCATCAAAAGGCTAAGATCAATCCATCAAAGTCTTAAATTTTTTAATTATTTTATTTCCTTGAAATATATATTATTTTTTTCTGTCTAGCAAAGGCTGAAGTTACAGGCTGGGGTTTTCACCAAATGTTTTAAAAATACCGTCATGTGGAAACCTGGGGATTTTCAGTCTTTAGGAAAAAAATCCTAACTGGAGACGCTGGAATTTCCCACAGCGCAAAGCCAGACTTCCAGCAGCCCTAAAAAAACTCGGGGAGGGGAAAGAATAGATTTCAGGGGCACACTGTCTCAGTCTCATTCTTATCTTCATCTCCCAGTTGAGGGAGCAGGCGGTAGAAAATTGTTATGTATTCTCCTGGGATCAGAGATGAAAGGGAAAGTTAAGGTGCAGGATGTGACAGCAGCGGTGGATATCCGCTTCAGACCCGGCTTCTTGCTGGAGCTGGGGAGGCCCCCCAGCCCGGCTGGTGGCTTATGGAGCTGGAGTCTCCTACTCCTGCCCTCAGCATCAGCGACCCCCCCATGGCTGAGAGACTGCTGTGTCCCCAAAGTCCCCAGGGAATGGGGGGCTGCCTGGGGAACCCATGGGACACCCCCTTCGGTGAGGCTCCCCAGGGGCAGCACGGCCTGGGGCTCACCAATCTACCTGATGAACTTGTGATCCTGATTAGTGATTGCCACCTCTTTTGGCCTAACGACCAAAAGCTGTGTCAGATGGCTGCCAGAAGGGAAGGGAACAGCTGCTGTTGTATTCCGGGTACATAATGAGTTTAATGCACATCAGGGGACTGGGGGGAGCTTCACGAGCTTGGGGACAGTGGCGCCCTGGCAGGGCACCAAGAGAGGTGTTGGTGGTGGAGGAGGAGGATGAGGATGAGGATGGAGCAGCTAACTCCTGAAAGTCCCAGCCTGAATAATTTGCCAAGGAGGCTGGCGCTGCCCTGGGAGCACCGGGAAAAGCTGGTGTAAGTCCGGTTGGGGAATTCCAGGAGCTCCAGAAAAGGCGGTGTTCCCTCCCCTGTCCTGCTTTTCCCTCCTCCTCCTCCTCCTCCTGTCGTCACCCTAAGACGGGGGCGGGAGCTGAATAACAACTCAGAGCCCCGGGATGAGCCCCAGCAGCCGTGCTGCTCTGGAGGATGCAGTAAGTGCTCAGGAGCAGGATTTGCTGCCCATAATCCTGCCCGCGCCGACCCTGGGAACATGAAGGTTGTTTCTTCCCAGGTCCTGTTTGTGCTGAGGGTCTTGTGCCTGGTGACTCTGGCAGGAGGTGAGCCCCGCTTGCCATCGGGGAGCAGTGGGGGGAGGAAAGGGGGTGCTGGATGGGGCTATGGGTGCGATCTCCTGGCAGGGTCATGCAGGGCTTGGGAAGTGGTGGTGGGAGCCTGTGGTGGCGATGCTGGAACTCCGAGCAGCTCTGCGATGGTCGCTCCTGAGGGGAGGTGGGGAGAGCGCCGAGGAGGCTTTCTGATGTTAGAAAAGAATGCACTTTTCTCCTTTTTCTCATGTCCCCAAGGGACATGCTATGGGGGCAGTCCGTCCAAGAATGGACTTGGCTCCCTGTCCAGAGGATGCTGGTGCTCCTGTGGCTGTGGGGGTGTTGTTGCCTGAAGTGTGTGTGTGTGTACAAATGCTTTCCTGATCTTTGGACAAAAGTCCTTGTGTGTCCCAGGGAGGTGCAGAGTGGGGTCAGGAGGAGGTGGTGCACCTCTCCCAGGCAGGTCTCAGCTGTGGCACTCGTCAGTGATTGCTGCAGCAATTAAGCAGGGTGGGTTGCCAGGCTGGCAGCCAGCATCTCAGGCAAAGCTGGACATCGCCCAGGGCAAAGGGATGATCTATTCCCCTCTGAGGGAAGGGAACGGGGCAAAGAGCCTTTAGGAAGAGAAGTTGTGGGTGATCTAGTAGAATCGTCTGGGTTGGAAGGGACCTTTAAGATCATCTAGTCCAACCATCAACCTAATTCTGATGATTAAAAAAAAAAACCAAAAAAACGCCCACATCACTAACCCGTGTCTCTAAGCACTAGGTCAACCCGTCTTTTCAACACCTCCAGGGATGGTGCCTCAACCATGTCCCTGGGCAGCCCATTCCAATGTTTAATAACCCTTTCTCTGTAAAAACTGCTCCTAATATCCAGTCTGAGCCTTCCCTGGCACAACTTGAGGGCATTGCCCCTTGTCCTATGGCTTGTTCCTTGAGAGAAGAGACTGACCCCTAATGCTGGCTTCTAAAGTGAAAGTGGGTAGATTCAGTTTCGATATCAGGAGGAAATTCTTCGGGGTGAGGGTGGTGAGAGCCTAGCCCAGGTTGCCCCGAGAAGCTGTGGCTGCCCCATCCCTGGAGGGGTTCAAGGGCAGGTTGGAGGGGGCTTGGAGCAACCTGGTGTGGTGGGAGGTGTCCCTGCCCAGGGCAGGGGGTGGCACTGGGTGGGGTTTACGGTCCCTCCCAACCCAGCCCATTCCATGACTCTGACAAAATGCAATTCTTCCATGTCACACAGCCAATCTGGAAATTTTTTACCTCTGCTCTGGTGAGGCCCCATCTGGATCACTGGGTCCAATTCTGAGCTCCCCAGTTCCAGGACAGGGAACTGCTGGAGAGGGGACAGCAAAGGACCACAAAGATAATTAAGGGCCTGGAGCATCTCTTCTATGAGGAAAGGCTGAGGAACTTGGGTTTTTTTAGTCTGGAGAAGAGAAGGCTGAGGGGGGACCTGATCAATGCTTACAAATACTTAAAGGGTGGGTGTCAGGAGGACGGGGCTGGTCTTTTCCAGTGACAGGACAAGAGGACATGGGTGCAAACTTGAGTATAAGAAGTTCCACCTAAACATGAGGAGGGACGTCTTTACTGTGAGAGTGGTAGAGCACTGGAACAGGCTACCCAGAGAGGTGGTGGAGTCTCTTTCTCTGGAGACATTCAAAACTTGCCTGGACACATTTCTGTGCAAGGTGCTCTAGGTAGAGCTGCTCTGGTGGGGGGTTGGACTAGATGATCTCCAGAGGTCCCTTCTAACCCTGTGTGATTCTATGACATGCAGCTCCAGGTACTTGCAGAAGGGACCTCTACCTAGTGCTTGCACGTCCTATAAAGCAAGAGGTCCCAAGACCTCGGAAATTTTCTCAGGGCTTTTTTATCAGTTTTCAGGGATGATGGGATTTGTCTTAATCTCATTTTAGAGAGACTGGAAACATCCAGGGCAAGGTTTGAACAACTCCTCCTCAGAGAAGGGGAAAAAGAAACAGTGCCATTTTTTTATAGTACCTAATAAAAACATTTAATATGTTGAAAACTTTATTTCAGGGCAACCCAAGGCACCTCTGAAGTGTTCAAGAGAGTGTGGCCGCTTTACCTCTCCGATAGCCGAGAAGCAGATCAGGAGCTACCGCAGGACGGAGCCCCTCTGCTCCAGACAAGCCATCATGTAAGTGCTGCCCCCACCATGCCCCCTCCAAGGGTGATGGAGCACCAGGCTGTCCACAAACCCCCTTGCTTCGGAGCAATCCAGATGCAGAGCAAGTGCTGGTATTTATTGGAAGGTTTTTTCCTTAATTAAAGACCGGCAGCCTCCAAGTGAGAGCAAGACAGGGATAGAGGGATGGGGAAAGTGATGATGGACGTACTTGTGGGCAGAGCAGGGCAGGGCAAGAGTTCTCCTGTTTCTGTGAAAGCAGCTGTTCTCTGGAGATGGAGTCAGACTTGTAGCTTTTCCCATCTGCAGACTCACTTTTCCCCAGGATACTTGTTTTTAGCTTTCCCTGAAGATGAGGCACCATCAAGGCCACTTTAATGCAGCCCAGGAGGTTGCTCCAAAGAGAACCTGCTAGGCTGACTTTGGAAAGTCTCTTCTCAGTGAATAAATCAGGGTTTTTTTTCTTCACATATGCTCGCCCCTGAGGAGCTGGTGCCTTCAGAGCTTCCTGCTCTGAGCGCTGGAGGTGAACACTGTGTCCAACCATCAGGACAATGCTTTTGAGAGAGGAAAACTTCTTAAGGAAAAACCCTTCACCCATGAGTCATGTCCAGCTGCTCCTCATTCAATCAGATCTCAGAGGCACCTGTCTTTCCTGAGATAAATAATCTGTCCAAGCCAGTGGTGTTTCCTATGAGCTTGAGAGAGTCAGTGCTGCTGTCTACATGCCTTCCCTATCACACTGATCATCTAAAACAGTGTTTTCTTTATCCAGTAAGTGATGCCTTTTTATTTTCAGACTTATTACTAAGAAGTCCTTTGAGATTTGCGCAGATCCAGAGGCACCGTGGGTGAAGAAGATTTTAAAGAAACTGGACCAGAAAAAGGCTGTAACCTCCCCACTTCCACGTGATGCCACCTCTGCAGTGGCACCAGAAGAGCCTGGTGGTTTTCAGAAACATGTTGGTCTTACAGTAACAGCTCCATCTCAAAACACTGCTCCACCTAGTTTCTTCCAAGGGACTGGCACAACCATTTTGGAGAGAGCACATGTTTCTGCTGCCGGGATGGAGGCGTCCAGCAAATCCACACCAGCCATGCAGGTTACTACCCAGCTCCCTGGAGGATTGTCCTCTGTCACAGGGGAAGGACACTTCAGTGTTTCCCACTCTGAAGTCACTCCAGCAGCAAACAGAGATTCCTTAAAATCTCCTGCACCTCCAACAGTTTTTGCAACAGGCATGGTCTCCAGCCAGTTCACCCCACACTCCAAGGCTCTTGTGCATGGCTTTGACAATGCCATAGGATCCACAGCAGAACCTGCAGGACATAGTGCAAATGCTATGGCTGATGTTCAAGACACAACTGCTCTTGCCTCAAATTCAAACCCCGTGGCCATTACAAAAGAGATCTTCACAGTCCCAGCCACACCAGTTCCACCAGAGACTACTTCAGTTTCTACTCTGAGCTCCACAACTGCCATAGACAAGGGTCCTGTCCACACCAACAAGGTTGTCAGTTCCTTTCTAGATGCTTTTGGCACTAGAGCATGTGATGATTCATCACCTATAGGAAAGGAAGAGCCTTCAGATACATTAGTTTTCACTAATCAAGAACTCTCAGGCCAAGCCAGAACTTGGATGACCACGGAAAGACCAAAGGATCTGCCCCTTCCCAGCTTCTCGTCAAAATCTCAAATGCACCTTGTCATCTCTGTGGCAGGCGGCCTGGTGGCCTGCAGTGTTGCTTTTGTATGGCTATATCTAAAATTTGGAGCCAAACCAGAAGAAAAGTCAAGAGAAATGATACAGGGCTTGCTCTACCAGCAGAGACATCAAAGGGATGTCTATCCAATGGAAGTAATCTGAGTGCTTTCCAGCATGGACGATTTTGGCTTAAACTATATGCGTGTTGCTGCAGGTAAGCTAAGTTTGTGCTGAACTGGTGACCAGGAGGAAGCAGAAGTGAATTTCCCAATTGCCAATGGGAATTTTTCTGCGCGTCATCATGGCTCAGCCAAGAAGCCGCTCGCCCATGCTGCTGGACTTGGGCTTGGCCACCCCAAGCAATCTTAATGCCAAATCCATGCAATTTGCACTTGACAAACTCTCTGCTGCTTTTTTCTTTGCACTGTCAGACCGACGCTGGTGGTGAGCTGGGTGCTGGCTCTTCTCGGGCGGATCAAACACCCCATTTACTCTCCCTGGAGGCACGAGGAGCAGCCCTGCATTTCAGACAGAGGCGCTGAAAACCGCATCTGAGTAGGGGACTGAAGGTCAGTGCTACAGAATTCACCTTCAGAGGAGCTGCCATCCCATAATCCATCTCCTCCTTGAAATCGGGACACCTTTATCTCCAGCAGCTATGGGCTGCTTCTTGCAGATTTAGTCTGAGACCTGGTTCTTGGCCAACCAACTGCAATAAAACCCTTCTGCCAGGTGATGTGCCCCATGTCCAGCTGCCTCCAACACCAGGGCAGGAGGACCTAAGTAAAATTCTGGATTTAGTCGTATAGGAATCGCTCCACCACAGCCGATCCACCATCCTTCTGGTCCTGTTTTCTCCCTAGAAATAAGGCCATTCACTGATCCACAAAAAAAGTACAAAATGCCTGTTTATGGTCCTACGCTTCAGCTGCATTTTAGTTTTTCTCTTTTTGGAGTAGCACTGATCACCAGGCTGTTAAAGCACCCTAACAATACAAGGTTGGGGTTTTTTGGGTTTTTTTAGCCCAAACTGTTTTTGATTTTTACACTTGTAGACATTATATGTAAGCCTTATCTTTTCTCTACAGTCAGTCCCTGAAAGTCCCTCTTAAACATTGACTGGTATGAATTTTGTTGGAATGTGCAAAGGTCTTCACGATATGATGCTTTGTAGGTAGAGATATATCTCGAGGGCTAGATCCCCCTCTAACCAACCTGAGTGGATCATATCCCAAAGTATAAATGTGTGTGTGGAAAATGGGAGGTAAAACCACATAATAAGCAAGATAAAATAAAAACAAGGGGGCAGCTGTAAAGCAGGGCTAGAGGAAGGCAGCCTATCAGATCTGTCAGATTGGACCTTCAGGGTGCACCTAGCCCTGGAGGTGGAGAGGGTGGCCTGCAATGGTCTTTGTTCTCTGCTATCATTCGATCCCTTCTTTCTGCAGTTTTATTTACTTGAGAGAGGGGAGCCAGGGATTCACCTCGAGCTTTGCAAGCAGGGAATGCAATCAGGTTAATTGTAATTAGGAACTGGGGGTGAAACCCCTCCCTGTGCAGCCCTGCTGGGTGACGCTGGCTGGGGTTACCTGGAGGGTAAGTCAGGAGCTGTCGGTCCCAGCTCCCCATCCATCTGCTCCTCCACGGCTGGGGTTTGTAGCCTCCTGAGACCATGTACCATGATGTTATTTCTATAGGAAACAGTAGAAGCTTTATTTTTGTAGTAAATTTTTGTAACCATTTGAATGTATGTAGTGTCCTGTCCTGAATGTATGTAGCGTCCTGTCCTTGCTACTGGAGCACCACGGAGTCAAGACCTTTCTGGGAACACTGGAAAACACTGTGCCTTGTCTATTTTCTTGCTGGTCTTGGATGGCTCAGGCACGTCCCATGGAAGCTGGGCCACCCTCCGGCCACTGCAGCAAAGAGAGTGGACACTTGTCTTGGAGCAACGCTGGGGAGATGAATGAGCACCTAGCAGGTCTGATGGCTTTGAGTCCCACCATGGTATTTGTAAGGACACAGGTTTCGGCTCCACAGCTCGTTTCCACAATCTTCCAGCTGGCACTCATCAGGAGGAGCTGCTCCTTCAGCCTGGGCCCATCCTTGTGCTCACCTTGCTCCTGTGCCCACACTGTCAGCGGGCCAGGCACCAGCTGCCCCACTGGGAGGGCACAAGGTAAATGTTGGTGTGGAAGGACAGAGCTTGTGGGTGTCACTGGTCCCTGGGGCTTAAAATGTCATTTGCTGTAGAGCGCAGTGACTGTTACAAGCTCTACTTCATTGGTGTAGCAAGATGTATGTTTTTTACCTTTTTAAAAAAGTAATAAAGTCCTTATGTTAAAAACTCTTCTCCTCGGGTGATCCAGTCCAGGGCTGGGTGACCAAGCCTGGTCGCTCCAGAGGGATGAACACGTGTGATGAAGCACCATGAGGGAATCCCAGCATCACCAAGAGAAGGCAAAGCTGCTGGGGCAGCTGCTGCAGCTGGGCTATTGTTCCACCTCTTCACTGTTTTCGGGCTTTCATCTTGCCAAAAAATTCGCAGGGACTGTAATTTCTTGCAGGGAGTCGCCTTTCCCTTCCTGCTAAGGCAATACTGAAAAAAAAAAAGCACCAGGTTTTTGCTTTGTTCAAGCAAAGCTACGGCCAAACAGCAGCCCACAGAAAGCAAACGTCACCCTCCAAGTCTGTTCTGTAGGGCGGCACGAGGCCAAGGACTGAGCTAGGACCTCTCCCACCCCAGCCAGGGCTTGGGCTGCCCTGATGTGCTCCTCTCAAGCACTGGAGGGGACAGGAGAGGTGGGAAAGGAAGCACAATACAATAATGGGCTATTTTGGGGAGCTGGAAGGAGCAAGAGAGCCAAGGACAAGCATCTCCCCTACATCCTGGGATCCCTCATCCCAGTCCTGCCCCAACCCCGTGTCCCAGCATGCTGGGAAGATGGCAAAGTCCGTGGAAACTTCCCCCAGATGAGTCATTGGAAAGTTCAGTGTTTGGGGGATAAGAAGCTCTGCGGAAATAAAAAGCGCTTTTTTTTTTTTTTTCTTTTCTCGTCTCTGTTCTGGGGAGAGGGCAGATGGGGGAGGAGGAGGCTGTGTAAACAAATCAGCCCCATCCGGCAGCGATGAATCATTTCCAAGATCCGGCAGGGGCCGTTCAGGGGCTGTGGCTCCAGGGCACCGAAGGAGATACTGGGTGCTTGGTCCCCTGGCCAGCTGGTGGCAGATGCTCCCCAGCTTTGCTGCTGCTCTATGTCTGACAGTGCAGGGAGAGACCCTGTGTGAAGGATGTCCAAGCCTGCGCCTTCCTGTGCTCCTCCTGGAGGTCCATGGGCTGCCTCGGGTGTAGAATTTGGCTGAGGAGATAACTAATGCCAAGTCTGTCATGTTCAGGTGGGACAAGGTGTGCCTCCTGCACCTAGTGTGTGAGATACCTGCTTCTGCCTGCTTCCCCCCTCCAAGCCCACAGGAGAAAGGAGGTCATGGTGTGCCCCTTCTGCTCCCTTGCTGACCCACATCTTTGGTTTCCAATTCCACATCAGTGCAAACCCTCTCTACCATTTTGTTAGCTGGCTTTTTTGATTGACCTTATGAGAATGAGGAGTCACTGGGTGTCCACACAGGCTCACCTCCATGCCTTCACATCCCCACAGGATCCATCAGATGGCACAGTAACAGGATTTGAGAGCACTAATTGGCCTTAATCAGCCTGACCAGCCTCTGTGTCTCTGTCCACCCCCCCACACACACTTCTCCACTCTCTGCCCAAGACCCAGGAGCCCTTTTTAAGCTGAGGCTTGGAGCTTCTAGTCCCTGCTTTAGGTGTGTTGTAAGAGTCTGGTCTGATGTCCTGGCCCTTTCTCTTGGCTAGACCTTGAACCTATGCTATATGGACCTATAGAATCATAGAATTGTCAAGGTTGGAAGGGACCTTAAAGATCATCTAGTCCAACCACCAATCTAACTCTGACAAAAAAAATAAAGAAGAATTAAGAAATAAAAATCACTAAAGCATATTCCTGAGGACCATGTCTACCTGTCTTTTGAACACCTCCAGGGATGGTGCCTCAACCACTTCCCTGGGCAACCCATTCCAATGCCCGATAACCCTTTCGGTGAAGAAATGTTTCCTAATCTCCAATCTAAACCTCCCCTGGTGCAACTTGAGACCATTGCTCCTTGTTCTATCTCCTGTGACTTGGGAGAAGAGACTGACCACCCCGGCTACTCCCTCCTTTCAGGGAGTTGGAGATAGCCAGAAGGTCTCCCCTTGGCCTCCTTTTCTCCAGGCTGAACACCCCCAGCTCCCTCAGATGCTCCTCACAAGACTTGTGCTCCAGACCCCTCACCAGCTCCGTTGCCCTTCTCTGGACCCGCTCCAGCCCCTCAATGTCTTTCTTGTGGTAGGGGGCCCAAACTGGACCCAGCCCTCAAGGTGGGGCCTCCCCAGTGCCCAGTACAGGAGGAGAATCACCTCTCGAGTCTTACTCCCCATGCTGTTCTTGATACAAGCCAGGATGCTGTTGGCCTTGTTGGCCACCTGGGCACACTGCTGGATCATGTTGAGCTGACAGTCGACCAACACCCCCAGCTCCTTTTCTTCCAGGCAGCTCCAGACACTCTGCCCCCAGCCTGTGGGGTTGGTGTGACCCAAGGGCAGGACCCGGCACTTGGCCTTATTGAACCTCATCCTGTGTCCCTCACCGCTTCCCTTTGGATTGCAGGGGCTTCATTCTGCTCCCTGTCCCTAACTGCTGGCTCAGGGGTCTGGGTATTGGGGGACACCCTACTCCACTGCTAAAGACTGTGGCAAAAAAGGCATTCAGCACCTCAGCCTTCTCCTCCTCCTTTGTCACTGTGTTACCTCCCATATCCAATAGTGGATGGAGGCTCTCCCGAGTCCTCCTCTTTCTACTAATACATTTATAGAAAGTCTTTTTGTTGTTTTTAACAACCAAGACCAGGTTAAGTTCAAGCTGGGCTTTGACCTTTCTAATCTTTTCTCTGCATAACTTTACTACACCTTTATAATCTTCCTGAGTGGCCTGTCCTTTTTTCCCAAGGCCATAACCTCCCCTTTTTTCCCTGAGCAGTGACCCCCTCTCTTTGTTCAGCCAGGCCGGTCTCTTCCCCCGACGGCTCGCTTTCCTGCAAACAGGGACAGCCTGCTCCTGCGCTTGGAGGACTTCCTCCTGGAAAAACATCCAGCCTTCCTGGACTCCTTTGCCCTTCAGGGCTGCCTCCCAAGGGACTCTGTCAAGCAGACTCTTGAAAAGACCAGTCTGCCCTCCAGAAGCCCACAGTGGCAGTCCTGCTGGC
This sequence comes from Scolopax mira, assembly GCA_004320125.1. Classification (NCBI taxonomy): domain Eukaryota; kingdom Metazoa; phylum Chordata; class Aves; order Charadriiformes; family Scolopacidae; genus Scolopax; species Scolopax mira. Next base: position 97,808 of record BJBW01001048.1, on the reverse strand, counting down.
TTCCCCTTTTTGCCTCCCTGAGAATTGAAAACTTTATCATTTTGTGGTCACTTTGCCCCAGGCAGCCTCCAGCCGTCACATCCCCAACAAGTCCTTCTCTATTTACAAACACCAGATCCAGCAGTGCTCCTTCCCTAGTTGGCTCACTCACCAGCTATGTCAGGAAGTTATCCTCAACACACTCCAGGAACCTTCTAGACTGGTCCCTCTCAGCTGTATGGTGTTCCCAGCTGATATCTGGTAGCTTGAAGTCTCCCACCAGGACAAGTGTAAGTGATCTCGAGACCCCTGCTAGCTGCTTATAGAACATTTCATCTACTTCTGCATCCCAGTTGGGTGGTCTGTAATAGACTCCTGCCACAATATCAGCCTTGCTGACCCTCCCCGTGATTCTTACCCATAGGCACTCAACTCTACCATTACCCTCAATTAGTTCTAGACATTCATTATCCTCCCTAAGATACAGGGCCACCCCTCCTCTTCTTCTTCCTTGCCAGCCCCTTCTGAAGGGCTTATAGCCATCCATTGCAGCACTCCAGTCATGATTCATCCCACCACATTTCCGTGGTGGCAACTACATCATAGCTTTCCTGCCACACAATGGCCTCCAGCTCCTCCTGTTTGTTGCCCATGCTGCATGTGTTTGTGTAGTTGCACTTCAGCTGGGCTAGTTGTCCTGACATTTTTTGGCGGGGACAAGCCCTCTTTTCCACCCAACCGTGCTCAGCCCCTTCTGTAGTTGCCACCCTATGACTGTTTCTTCTGTCTTTCCTGCCATATGTATTGCCATCCACTGCCCCTGAGACCGTGGACTGCAAAGCCTTGCTCGCAGCAGCAGTAGGCTTCCCCCCCCAAATTGCATGCAGGCCTGGTGTCTTGTAAACCAACCCAACTGAGAGCGCAAGAGTCCTCACTACTCTCCCGTCCCTCAAGCCCAGACATGCTTCCTTTGGGTTTAATCCTCTCAGTCCCAGTTATTTCCCCCTGCCCCCTCCTATCTAGTTTAAAGCCATGTTGATGAGCCCTGCTAACTCCTGCCCCAAATTTTTTTTCCCCTCTGGGACAGGTGCCTCCTACCTTGGCTCCTGGTTGGATGGACCCTTTGGTGTTGTAGCCTTCTCTCTGTCCCCATCTCCTGCTGCTGAATGGATGGCCCCCAGCCCTCCCAAATGAATCCTGGACCTGGCTCCTCACTTGGGTGTGTCTGGGGCTGTTGATGAGCCCTGTTAGCAGCACCTGGCTCTGCCTCCCATGCTCAGACCCTGTGGGACCTCACCTCACCTCACTGTTGAGGACACTGCCTGTGCTGGGGTTAACCTTGGCCTCCTGGATCATTCCCTCTCGCTGCTCCCTGCAATCTGGACCTGTCGATGAGACACGTCTGCCATTGCCTTCTCCAAGACCTGCCTTCTCTCCAGGGTGACGTGTGAGGGGCACAGTTATTGCTGTGGAGCAGAGACCCTGCAGTCAATGTCCTTCCTGGTTTGAAATTTGGATTGCGACTTATGCAATGTCTGTCCCTGCTCTGCGTGGTGGCTTTCCTGTGAAGTATTGCATAAGCGTGCTCAGGGCAGCTTCTGGTCAAGCTGTGGTACCACCACTTCCATAGTGCTGGCCTAGCAGAATGCAGGATGTCCCCTTAGCTCTCTGGTTGTACAGCTGCGGTTCTGCTTTGTGGCTGTGGTTCTTCCACATTTCACATTTGCTTAATCTCTACTTTTTTTGAGGGTTGTGTCCCTTGTTTACGTCACTGCTGGGGCTGCTCTTGGAACTGAAGTCTCCCTTGGGTAAACACAGAGGTTATCGGGACTCTTCAGTGCCAGGGTCATCTTCAGTGACCATCTTGGGTGACGGAGGAAGTTTCATTTCTGAAGAACCCTTGAATTCTGCCAAGTAAGCTACCATGACACAAAGCAAGAAATTAAAAAAAAAAATATTGTAGAAAGATGAGCTGAGCCCTCCAAAGAGGGATGTGGTGTCTGCTTGTCAACTCAGACATAGCCAGCACAAATACTTTTTTCTTTCAATATCTAGGGACCTTAATGTATCTTTCTCATCATGTTCTCTCAACTGATTTTTTTTTTCTGATTGCTGGATTTTATCCTAATAAAAAGCTAAGGAAGAAGTAAATTCACAACTGGTTCTACTGCCTTCTTGGAGTTATCAGGAGTAATTCTATTCAGAATTATATTAAAATTAAAATTAAATTAAAATTAAATTAAATTAAATTAAATAGTCTAAAGTTTTTAGACTGAAATTGCTTCCATGTCCTATTTTTTTTCAACTACACTGGAGAAAAGTAGGAGAACATCTCCTTTTTGTGCATTTGAGGAAACTGGCATCACACTCATTTTTCTCTTCCTTAGCAAAGTGGTCCCTTCCAGTTTCTGGTCCAGGCACCTCTGCTTGGCCACCATGGTGAGGGTTCTGCTGTTCCCTTGTGCCAGTGGGCTAGCTTGCCCAGTGATGCCATGCAGATAGTCTTGGGGAAGGGCTCCTGGACACACATCCTTCCTGAGGCCTCCGTGTGTCATGACACCAGGCAGGACTTACTGCACAGGTTTTGGCTTAGGTTACCAGCTTCCAGTACTTGGTGGTCCCCAGAGTCCAGCTGAGGAAGCAGGATTTGGAAAAGACTCTTGTTTTCCTCTTTTTAAAGTGTCTTTCCAGGCTGTAAGACCTGGCACGGAGCTGCACGGTGAGCTCTGACTCTGGGAAGGAAGGAGAGCATCGCCCTTGGCTTGTGACTGTATCCTGAGTCAACCAGAGTGCCAATATGGAGCTGGCGAGACCCTTGAGTGAGCACCCCAAAGAAATGTGGAGGGGCTTTGCTCTCAGGAAGCTGGGGTTTTAAAGAAGAAAAACTAGAAAGTTTCACATTGTCAATGGAGAAGGCTCAAAGCAATGGGGCAGAACAGATGATAACAGGGAGAAGCTTGTTCCCAGCCCTGCCAGCACCTGGGGCTGGGCTTCAGACACTTGGTGATGCTCAGCCACCTCTCTCCTGACTCGGAAGCCCAGCTGCTCTTGCAGCCTGTGCTTTCCCCAGCAGCCCAGTGACCGTGGGGCTTGTTTTCCAGCACATGGGACTGGCTGTGCTCAGTTATCTGCTGAATCCCCATTCCCAAGTGTGGGGATTGTTCTGTCCAGCTTCTTCCTCCCCACACTGGCACCTTTGCTGGTGAAGTCGGCACCTGTGGTGTTCCCCAAGCCTCCCTCTTCCTCCTCCTCTTGCAGATTTAAGAGGATGCTGTTTATTTATTATGTAAACAAACAAATTTGCCAGAGAACATTCAAATGAAAAGGGAACTTGGGCCAGCTTGTGGGACTTTCCAGCACTCCGCAGCTAATGGCTGCACATCAGCCTTTCCCTTCCCAAAAAGCAAAAGAATAAATATCTAAGGGTCATCAGGGTATCGTCTGGCTGCATGAATTGTCTGGCTGCAATAGTGATGGCTTGAAAACCTGAGAAAGGGGAAGCAGAGCATCTCAGGACAGATCTTCTGCCAGATAATTAAGTACAACTCTGCAGAAGCAGGTCAGCACAGGTGTTTTACCTCTCAAGGTCCTTCTCTGGACAACCAGATTGGTCTGTTCCTTCTTTTCTCACCCCAGCTGCTGGGTGCCCCTGTACTTCGTCAGCCACCATCACTATGTGCTGCCCACTCAAAGCATCCCCCAGAGCTGAGGAGTGGTCGAGTGAACCCCCAGGCCATGGGGAGACATGCCATGGGCTAGCAGTGAGACCATGCCTATTCATCCCCAAAATACTTCTGTGTTGATCAGGGTCCGGACCTTGGATGGTGGCTTTGCTGCTCATGTGGTTAGGACAGGCTTGGTCTTTGGCTGCAGGGAAGCCTGGAGTTCTCCCAGTGTGAGGACATCTACCATGGGTATGACAGCATCATGCCACCTGTGCTTGGTGTCCCTGCTCCTGTGCATGCCACAGGTAAGACAAAAAGGCATTGGGAGCACCAATATGGCCCATGTCCCTGTCTGGGCACTACTGGCTTGGCTGCAGCTCATGGAGTGTTGTGGTGTCCAAAAAGGTGGCCTGATGGGATGGTCTCCATGGGATGGGAGGCTACTCTGGTCCTACAGCTGTGGCCCAGGTCTGGGGAGAGGCTCCTGGAGAGGCATGTGAGTCTGGAAGAAGGGAGCAAAACAAAGGTGTGGAGATGGCTGAGAAGGGGAAGGGAGCACCTGCAAAGCTGTGGGAGAAAGGAAAGATGCTTTTGGGGATCAGCAGGAAGGCGTGAAATGTTTATTTCAGCCTAGATGACCACTGAGTCACTGGGTTGAACACACAGGAAGGAACAACTGTTTTTAAGGGTTGTGGGACCTGTTTATAAATGCTTTATTTTCAGTCCTTTGGCAGCTACACAGCATGGGTGGCCGCATGCCAGATCCTCCTGTGCCAAGTCATGCTTTTGAGACATAGGGACTCCATCTCTCCACAGGAGCTGAGCCAAAGTCCAGCAGCTACAAGGGTTTGAGTATATATTTTAATAATTTCTAATAGGTTGGGAAGAGCCTTGGCTTACCCCACCTGGGCTTCTTGAGCATTTCTTAGCAGGATATGTGTCTCCTGCTGCAACTGGGGTTGAGGAGACCAGAGCATTGGGTGGTTTTCCCCCAGGTTTTTTACAAGGCTTCCAGGGATGGCACAACCCCCAGCTCCAAAGGGGCAGAGGGTGGCTGGGGGTTGCCAACGTGAAGAAGGGCTTTGAGAGCTCATGGTGGATGATGAGGAACCTGCTACTCCACACATCCGCTTAGAGCTTGGAAAAAAAAAAGGAGAGAATGGGGAAATAAGGTTCCGAGCAGGAGCTGTGTATGAGTGGGAAGGACCCGCAGAAGGGTCTGAGTGGCTGGGTGAGGAAGGAGGAGTAGAGCATAGTGTGGAGAAGCTGTCCCCAGGTTAACACAGAGAGGCTGACCCCCCCCTTCTGCAGGTCCTTGCAGGATCTGGGGGATTTCAAGGCCACCAATGGAGGAAGATGTTGGAAAAACACCCAAGGACTTTGAACTGACACTTTCTTCTGCTTCCCCCAGCCTGAGAAGGGCTCCTGCCCTTCCCTGAAGCCAAAGGTCTAAGCTGGCCTCATCCTGAGGGGGAGCTTGGCTGCACCTTATTCTCCTTCCACCCCACGTTTTCGAGCAATAAACAGGGCTTTTTTGGTGGGAAAACTCTTGTTCCATTCCATAGGAACAGTATGAAATGTGACGCAATTTTGGGGTGTATTTGACATCTTGCAGCTTTCAAGCTGCAAAAGACTGGTGGGAGCAGCCGTCACCACATTTCTGCTTAGTGCTCTCCGGGAAGGTCACAGACATCTGACCAACCCCAGAATGTTTATGTTGGCCCTGGACTTTTCAGCCCAGTCGCTTGTCAGTGACATTGCATGGAAAAGTGGGGTTTGCCTTTCCCACTGACCCCCTCTCCCTGGGTCTAGCAGCCCCCCACCTTAGACCTCCTTGGAGGAGCTTTTCACTTCCCTTTTGGACCCTGTGGCTTTCCCACAGCCCCGGTTGGATGAAAGCAGAAGTTGCTGAAGTCTTTCTAGGTATCATCTTGGTTGGTAACCTTCAAGATCCCACGTGACACGGAAATCCCCTTGGCCAAAGAAAACATACAGGGCTTTGGACTGAATTTGGTCAAAATTCTTTGGAAAAAGGCTAATCTGGGGAGGGGTTAGAGAGGATAAATTGCAGCACCTCCTTGCCTGAGCTCACAGTTGAGCTCCTCCAAAGAGGCAGAGCAGCACCCTGCAAGGAAGAGCCCCCAGGCAGCCACCATGCTCACTGCAAGGACAGTCCCAGTGCTCGTGCTGCTCCTCAGCATCTCTCTACACTGTGATGCAGGTAAGGCACCCCATGGGCTGCCGCTGTGGGTCAGGGCTGGGGGTGTCCCCTTGGGGTGGTCAGACAAGGTCCGAGGACAGTGGAGTGGATGGTATGGAGCGAGGACAATGCTTCTGCAGCAAAAGCAACCCCCTGGTTGGTGTGTGGGGCAGCATGTCCTGGGGTGCAGGGAAGGATGGAGACTGCTCCTGGGGCCGGGGGCTTTCTGCAGGGCTGGGGGTGCTGGAGGATAACCTGGAGCATCCTCTTGCCTCGGGAAGGAACGGGGCACCTGGGGCTCCTCATGGCAGCATCTGCAGAACTTGGGGGATGTTGTGTGCATCAGGGGAGGGTCTTAAAGACCCAAGCAAATATTCATCATCTCTCTCTGTCTCCAGCTGGCATTTTCACACCGATCGAGTGCTGCTTCAGTCACCATAAGACACCTCTCCGGCAGCCTAACCTGAAGGGTTTCTACATGACTCCCAAGGGGTGCTTTTCCCAAGCAGTCGTGTAAGTCCTGGTCATTTCCTCACTCTGTTTTGTCTCCTGCATCACCACAGGCTCAGTTCACCTGTCCTCTCCGGGGACAGGACCAGTTCTGCGTAGCCTCCATGGGTGACTGCCTGCCAGCATGAAGAGAGGAGGACGTAACTGTCTGGCCACCTCTACAGGGCAGAGTTAAGGCCATGAGTCCCTTGCAGCTCCTGAAGGTTCTGCACAGGCTCTAGAGGTGTTGGGCTGCAGGATGAGCTGCCTGTAGGACACCAAGTGCCCATGGGCAGTGTGCAGGGCCAAAGGAAAAGGAGAAGGGGTGCAAGGAAGGGAGGATGGCATGGACACAAGCGGGATTATAGCTGCTGTTTCTCACCAAGCTTCACCTTTCATCTTGGCAGGTTTGAGACCAAGAAGGGAGCCAAGGTCTGTGCAAACCCAGAGGAGTCTTGGGTGAAGAAAGCAATTGAGGCACTTGGAAAAAAAAAAAGAGTTCGTGCTCCATGATGTAGAGTGGGTGCCCCTGGTTCAGGCTACCTGACATCCTGGTGGGAAGGAAGGTTTATAGTCATCCTCCGGAAAAGGCCTGCGGAGGTCCCTGTTGCTGAGGGACGGCACTGACTCTCCAGAGCCCTGCGCCTCATTGACCAGCTGGACACCAGCTCCTGGAGTGCCTCCAGCCCTGCCAGCACCTGCCCATTGAGTACAGCCACGAAATAAAGGTTTACTTCCTGTGATACTGGAGAGTGATGTCCTTTCTTCTCCCAGTCCCAGCAACCGTGCTGCTGCTGGCTGGTTGGGGCATGGAGCCGGCTGAGGGGCTGGGGTGGGATGGGGGCTCTTCCCATCTCCTCCCCAAACCTTGTGGGTCTCACTAGGGCAGACAGGGAAGGGGATGGGGATGGGGGGGTGCCGTGTGGATGCTCTTGGCATTTGGGTACTTGTTTTTAGGGGACCCAAAAGGGGCTGAAGACCCCTCTGAGGGCTTTTAGGTGCGGAACTACCATTGGTTTGGGGCTTGGAGAATCATAGAATCATCTGGGTTGGAAAAGACCCTTGGGATCATCGAGTCCAACCGTCTACCATGCTCTACAATGTTCTTCCCTACACCATGTCCCCCAATATCACATCTAAACTACTCAAACTCATCCAAGGATGGAGCTTTCAGCTTGTCTTTGCGTTGCCCCAAGCATGAGCACAGCCCATCTGCCTCCTCTGCCCCAGGGACGTCAGCGTGTCTGAGCTGTGCTGCAGAGGGAGTATTTCCCTGCAGAGCACCCCCAGGCAGGGGATGCTGGAGCAGGAGAGGGATTCACCCACACACAGCGCTGGAAATCCCCTCCAGGCCAAGGGGGGACAGGGAGCCCACCAGTGATCCCTGCCAGGGCTTTGGAGGTGGGGGGGAGGAGAAATGGAAGGGCAAAAGCAAAAAAACTCGTGGGTTGAGACAAAGGCAGCTTAACAGGTAAAGGAAAAGCTGCTTGCACAAGCAAAGCAAAACAAGGGATTCGTTCCCTCCTTCCCATGGGCGGGCAGGAGTTCAGGCACCACCAGCAGAGCAGGTGACTCACACCTAACGGTGACTTGGAAAGGCAAATGCTGTAGCTCTGAACGTCTTCCCATTTCCCCCTTCTTTCCCTGAGACAGACTAATGGAGGGGGGGGGCGGGGGGGAGAGGAGGAAATGAAAACCAACCAACAAAAGAAAAACACACCAAAAAACCCCCAAACCAAACCAAAACCAAACAAAAAACCAGCAAGTGATGCAGAAGCCACCACTCGCCACCAGGCAGATAATCTCTATCAAGTCCCTGAGCAGCGGCCACCCTGACAGCCCCTCTGCCCATGCTCCCCCCTCCTGGGGAACAGGATTTTGGCTGTGGCACCTTCACAGCAGGGAGAAAACCCGTCCAGTGCTGAAGGATGAGCCTGACATACTGCGGGTCTAGGGACAAGAGGTCTCATGGGCACCAAGCAGCAGGTGAATATCTCTGGGGTGCACCTGGAGGTGCTTCAGTCTACGAAAGGTTTTACTCTTCAGGAGCCTTCAGACCATGGGGACACCCTGTTTTCTTGGTCGTGGTGCCCTCTCCTGAGAGCTGTGCCATGGAGGCAGCACATGGATCCCAAGGGGATGGGGACATCCAGAGTGTGAGCACAGAGCAGAGGAAGGAGGAGCATCCCACCACCTGGAGGAGACAGTTGTGGGGCTGAGCAGGACCTCACCTCCATCCTGGTCCTTCTTCCACCTTCCCCAGTGTTGGCTCCTGGCAGCGACCTGTCAGCACAGAACCAGCATCACCAGCACAGAACCAGTATCACCATGACCAGGTTCTGCCAGGCTCCCCAGAGAAGCCCATTCCTCCTACCCATTGACATGTGCTGGAGGTGCCAGCAGTGCAGGGTGGCCCAGGCCACTAGAAGGAGGAGAAAGCTGGGGCCAAGGAAGAAGAGGCAGCTGGTGTCCCTGAGCAGGAGGAGCCAGCTGTGAGATGCCAGCCCAGTGGCATCCAGCATGGGCCAAGGTTTTGGGCCTCCTTTGGAGCTGCCTTCTCCAACCAGTGCAGTCTTCTGTGGCTGCTGTTGCCTGAGGACAGGGACAGGACTGTGGCTGTGAGGCCACTGCTGCCAACACTGTGACACCATCACATGCAGCAGAAACTACAACTGGAGTGGAGAGCACAGCCCTCTAATAGACCACCTAATGCTAATTGTGTTTGTATCACCATTTGACATCCAGCCTTAACCTCTGTTTGTAAGGTCTTTTTGCTGTCTATCATGGCCTTTGTAATACAAATGTCCCTCAACACGTTTACTGTCACCTTTTCCAATTCTATAACTCCTAGCCATGGCAAGGAGGTTCCAGTGAATTTTATGAAAGTCAGTTATTGTCAGTTTTGCCTTTGCCTTTTTGGCCATGGTTGATGGTGATGAAGATTTCCTCCAGAGAGGATTTTGGCGGCATCAGTGTCAGGGACCAGCATTCCCAGTGAGAAAGTTCCTTGTGCTCTTCCATTTTCTTTGGCATTTATGGTTTGCAGAGGATCAGCATCCACTGTTAAACAATTACTTTCTTTGGTTACCCACTCAAAAACCAAAACACTCTATGAATCAGAATATTTCCCATCTCTACCTTGGGTTTTTTTGGGTTTTTTTTTTTGTTCGCACCTACCCATTTTAATTTCTAAAGCTCAATTCTCCCTTAAATACATCCCTTCAGTTTTAAGTCATGTCTAGGAGGTGGTGTGACCCTGGTGGCTTGTTGGGCTTGAGGTTTTCTACTCAAGGATGTGGTAGGAGCTGGAAAGGGCAAGATGAGAGAGGCAGGGACAGAGAATGCAGAAGTGAGCTCAGGGGCTCTGTATTCAGTGTTTTCTTCCTGCAGAGCCATTTCCTGGGGAAAGTAGCATTAGAAACCAGTGGTGGCGTGCCCAGCTCTCTGTGTGCCCAGCTCTCTGCGTGCTCACCCTACCACTGTGCCAGGCCACCAGACTCAATGTCCTGCAGACCACATTTTCTAAACTAGAGTTGTCAGCACATTTGGTGTGTTTCCTTCTCCTTTTTTGTTTCAGAGAAACCAACCAAACATGAGATAACCTTCAAGGAAGTCCATTTCTACCTTTCTTCTCCTCCAAGAAGCCTGGCTTGCCTCATTCCTAAGCCACATCCAGGTCCCCTCTTGTACTGCCATTCACCATCATCCCACGTGAGTTCCCACCAGGTCCTTACCCCCTCCTTGCACACACACTGCAGCTGTACCTCACCTTCCTGGGGAGCAGATCCCTGCATGGAAGCTGGGCTGATGTCCACCAGTGCTGCCGTTGGGGTCCGTGCCACCCGCCCATCCTGCCCTCGGGGTCCTCCCTGGGGTTAGGGATGACTTTCTTGGGGTTGTGGTAGGGTTTGTCCCATCTCCCTGCAGAAGCAACCTGTCTGTGCACTGATGACCACAAGCTTCCATCCCTTTGACCTCTCATTTTGATCCTATCTCTGGTGTGGGAGGCAGAGAAAATAATAGAATCATAGAATGGTTTGGGTTGGAAGGGACCTTAAAGATCATCCAGTTCCAACCCCCTGCCCTGGGCAGGGACATCTCCCACCAGAGCAGGTTGCTCCAAGCCCCATCCAGCCTGGCCTTGAACCCCTCCAGGGATGGGGCAGCCACAGCTTCTCTGGGCAACCTGAGCCAGTGTCTCACCACCCTCACAGCAAAGAATTTCTTCCCGGAATCTCATCTAAATCTCCCCTCTTTCAGTTTAAAACTGTTACCCCTCATCCTATGGCTCCTCTCTCTGATTAAGGGTCCATCCCCATCTCTCCTGGAGCACCTTTAGGGACTGGAAGAGGCTCTAAGGTGTCCTCGGAGCTTTCTTGTCTCCAGGCTGAACAGCCCCAACTCTCTCAGTCTGTCTTCATAGGAGAGGGACTCCAGGCCTCCCAGCATCTTTGTGGCTTCCTCTGGACCCACAGGTCCATGTCCTTCCTGTGTTAAGGACTCCAGAGCTGGATGCAGCTGGACTTCAAAAAATAAAAAGACATTATAGAAGTCTCTACCTAGATAATACTTAGGCATTCTCCATCCTTCACCAAGGATTTATGAGCCTTTCTGACCTCATCTAGCTTTTACCAAGAATATCTCATATAGAGGTCTACACGAGGGGTCTTGCAGGAGAGTTGAAGTCAGTTTTGCTGGGGGTATGTTGGGGGTTGTCTCTCCTCCTCCTCTTCTGGAGACATCCTGGGAAAGGGCCTCCAGCCTTGCTGTGGCCCCAGGACTCTGCAGGTTCAGGTCCACAGTGAGGACTGCACAAAACAGCCTCCTTTGTCTCACGGCCTGTGAATGACAGTTGTGTCAAAACTTCTGGGACATGCTTGAAGGGGTTAATGCTTCCATTTCATGTGTTGAAACCAGCTGTGCTTGGTGATATCCACTGGTTTTACTGTCATTTATATTTGATACTTGTATCTGCTGCAGAGTTTCTCCACAAGCAGCTGCTTGAAGCAAAGGGGGCTTTCAGATCAGTCTCAGTGTTTAGGGATGGGACTAATTTAACAAAACAAACACAAACCGTCTGTTTGTTGAATGTTTATTGGAGTAATCAACGATCCTGTTTTGTTGATTTTTATTTATTCTCAGGAAGTATAACGTTAGCATTATTGGCAAGTATAAATCTAGCAACAAAGCAGGCAACAGTGTTTTTAAGGAATGATAATAACTTGTTTTGACTTTCAGAAGGTTGTCTGATGGTATAATCTTGGTGGTTACATGGTGATTCGTTCCATATGAGAAAGAATGTTGCTTTTTAAATAGGACCCCCCCCCAGCACCTCCCCAAAGCATTTCCATAAGGCAGGGCTCCTCCAGCCTTTGAATGGAATAGCACTTAAGGCAGTGCTTTTTTCCATCATTAATGTTTGGGTTATCCAAGAGGTTTGGACCAAATGGAAATACAAATCCTTTGTCAATCAACATCTTTTGGGGTCTGTGATACTGAAATCAGCACTTTGTTGGAACGTGAACTACCATCTCGTTTCAAACACATCATTTAAAGTGTAAAAGTAATTCTTAAGGGGAGCCCCAGGGTAGACTGGGAGAACACTGGGTGGTGGTATAGTATGATAAGTCTAAGAATTGTTTTGCCTTTTTTTAAAAATATCATGGAAACAAGGTTCAGGAACTGTTCTGATCTTTGTTTGGAATATTTTGTAGTAGCAGACAGGCTCTTTGTTATGCTGCTTTAACAGTTACCTGTTTCACTAGTGACTCTAATTTCAACAGTTGCTTCAGTCTAGGCAGGGAAATGGGGGTCTGAAAGGTAAATTTGGCAGCTCTCGAGTAATCAGTGTCCTTCTGAAAGGAATAGGTCATTAAAGTTCTTCTTAACCAAGTGGAGGATATATGAGGTATAAAGCATTACAGCAGGGGTGGATGGGGTGGAGGGGGACACTTCATTTGCTATTCTAGAGTTGGGAGATGCTACATGAGACAAGGGACTGGAGTTTGCCACAGCTTGACCCCACAGACAGGACAGTCCTTTGCTCTTGTAGGAATTTCTTGGGGTAAAAAGTTGGCAGTAAGGAGAAAGAGCTCACAGTGTGTGCTCTCTCTGGCAGAGGCTTTGACAATTACTAAGTGATTTGAGTAAGTTTTTAGGAGGACTGGGTCCTCTAAGAGAAAAGCTGATGAATTTCAGCAGTGTTTTGGGAGCAGTTGGGGTTGGAGCAGAGGCTCTCTCCCCTCCCACAGCCTTTGCAGCAAAAATACTCTCTCTGAACTTTCCAAGTGCGGTAACATCTCGGGGTGGAAATGGTTATTCGGTCACGCTGTGTTGGCAGGTTTAATGAACTGAGCCAGTGAATCTGGTGGGGAGTTGAGAAACGAATGAGATGAGCTATTTGAAAATCTCCTTTTAAATTAACTCAGTTCTAACGGATCTATAAAAAGGCCATTAGGCTTCAGCTGGGAAGTGTAATGTATGTGCTAGTTCATTAATAACCCATGACACTGAGCTAGCACTGGGGCCTCTCCATGGTTCCCGGGCGTATGAGGTACAACCATTGCTTCCCAGTAACTTCAGATGTGTGCTATGTATCCCTGTAGTGGGACCAGTTGCCAGTTGGTCATGTACTGTGAGCTGACCAGCATTACCAGCCAAGAGGACTGGGCTCTGCTACTGGTATCGTGAGGATGAGAGAAAAAAATGCCCATGTGAAGGATTCTTTCTTTTTTTTTCCTCTCTCTAAACATTGTGTAGTATTTTGTTGTTGGACGGGCAGCAGACACACTCCTCCAGTTTGAGTGGTGAAGGCAGTATCCTGGCAGTATCTACCATGGGATGGCCTTGTCTCCCAGCACCTTCAGTTTATCCAAACATAAATCACAAGTCCAGCTGGTCGGGGAAGTCATTAAGTTATCTCCATAAACTGTAAAGTCTTTTCTATTGAGCATCCTGTTTTATGAGGCTGCTGGGATATGCAGAGCTACTGGCATCAGCACGAGAAATGAGGAAGACCACGTATCCCAATGGCCTTTTCACCAATGTTCTCACCATCAAGATGCTATGGATAAAGACCAGAATACAAAGGATAAGGGAACCTAAGGGAGCCTAATGGTTAGAGCACTGGTTTTGGGAGACCTGAATCATTGTGTCTGACCCCAAGCCAGTTGCTTAGTTCTATAAGGCCTCGGTTCTTTATTGGTGACAGAGAATTGCCTGGGATTAAGATTGAACACTAAAGGTTTGATGTGCTCAGATGGGATCCACATTATTTTCATGAGTCTGAGATTGCATGTTGTATGAGTGTGTTTATGGCATGAGAGTCAAATAACACACAAAGAAATATATTTACATACCAGTAACCACTCTTTTTAGCAGTAGTAGACAACCTAAAATATATATTGTTTTACTCTTTATTTGCTGTGAAGTATTTGCTCCCCGTTTTCAACCATTTATAATTCTTTATAAAGTTAACTGTGGAGATGAAAACCTTCTACGCTTATGCCTTATCCAAGGGAAATTTGTACTAAATATTGAAAGGTTTTGAAAAAAAATCAGACTAAACACTGGGAGATCAGAATAAGAGCTTTGTTTTTCTTGTTACCAATATTCTTGCAAAATTCTTTGAATATCTGATGTGGCAAGAAATTATCCCCCACTTTAGAGAATGAAATTTCTCTTTTCTGATTAAGCATTGGTAAGATTTGATATGTATGACTTGTGAAAATTGTTCATAAAGTTGGTCCTTCCCTGCTTCCTGCCTCTCCTGAGCACCAACACAATAAATGATTCTGTCTGTTTTTGGGGAAGACACCATCTGCACATACTTTATGTAGCAAGTCGGAGAACGTTGTTAAAAAAAAGTCAGATTCAGGGCTCTGCCCATATAAAATTTCTTGAATTATTTCCTTATCATTTGAAAATACTGTTGGAAGCATGATGGGTTGGTTACAGCTGGCTCAGCACTAAGGCCTTAGAGTATTTTGGACACACTTGAGACAATGGTTTTAGTGGAGGTAATTGGAAATGGAACACAAATTACAAGGGTTACAAACATGCCTCTAAGTTATAGAAAAAGGATGTGAAACTTAAGAAATAATGTCAGATTTTTTTTCCTCTTGTTTTGAGTGATCTGCCAAAACCCAAGACTTAAGAGGGTGGTTTTGATTATATGAATTGTGTGTGTTGTTTGAATTGTGTGCTTTAAAAAAAGCCCAAAGATAAACTCCTAAAGTAATTTCCTTAAATATAGTGAAAACGGACAAGAGTAGGGCTGGTTTCTGCCCTGGAGTGTTCTATGCCTCGCACTCCAGGATGTTATGTGCTCCACAGGTTGTCTCTGTCTCCCCATTCCTTTCTCCATGGTTAACCACCATCTGCTGCCCGAGATGCTTTCGCCTCCAGCTGCTCTGGGTGCAAAGGGAGGTGCAAGGTTGAGAGAAGAAGAAGGCCTTGGCTGAACCTACCACTGTCTTCTCCTGCTCTCTGAGGATTTTGTTTCCTTCCTGTACAGAGGGCAGCATCTTCCCAAAGTTACACCACTTTAAGCACCTCTAAAAAGGTGGAATCTGGGGCTTGTTTCCCGTTGCCCAAAGCATGTAGGCCTTTTGTGTTTAGCTCTTGACGTAAAGCTTTGGAAAACAACAACAAAAAAATCATTGTTTTGGCTTTCTGTGTGGGAAAATGTGTGTGCTTTGCCCATTAGCCCACTGGGTCAGACACCCCTCTGGAGTGAGGAGTCCGAGCTGAAGGGCCATGGGAGGGGAGGGCTTTGGCTCCATCCATCCCTTTCTGTCTGCAGCTCCCAGGAACGCTGAGAAATCACACGCAGCGTCGTTCCCCCCGGCCTCTTCTCCTCTGCTTTGTCCAGCCTGGCTGTAAGCAATTGGAGTGACAGGCATCCAGCTCTCCCTCGGGAGGCAGAAAATAGTTCAGCCATCGTTGTGGGGGAGAAAATGAGATTCCAAGGAAATGAGGGGGATCTGCTCGAAACCAGCAGTGACGTGAAGGGGTTCCTGTCAGGGGTTTGCTGGGATGGGGCAGACTTGGGTATTTTTGTGCCTGCTGACAGTGGCACCGACTTAAAACTTCACCGTATGATATTTTATGTTGTAATTTGCTTCCAGCTTGATTCTGGAGATCCAGTACCAGCTTATATGTGGTAGAGAGAAACTTTAATATAGGGGAAACACGCAAGGGAGAGTGGAATGTGAATTATTCCCTTGAACCAAGGGGACCAGACCAGTTGAGAGGCTTCTCAGGCAGTTGTCTAGGGGTTGGGAAGGGTCCCTGAGGACACTACTGGTGAGATGCTTTGGGAATTACTGCTTTTAGGCACCCTGGTTCCGTGCTTATTAATACCAGCTGTGTGTTGCTACATCACCTGGCAGGATAAAAGTGATTCTCATCCATAGGACCAATTCAGCAGTGTTTATGTTGGATTAGGTAGAGCCCGTAGAAGGGTTTTACGCTGGCGCTTTATGCCTTGTGTTGCCTGTGGGAGCAGACTGTGCCTGTTCTGACATAAAACTTCAAAAGAAGTTTACTCTTTCATAATGTTTATTAAATCTGAACATGGATGACAGAACTGGCACCCTTGTTTTGCACCGTGCCTCTGGGGTGTTTTCTGATATAATGGAAAATGCCCTAAAACTTCCTTTATTGCCCCCAAAGGACTGTGCGCTACCAAGCCACACATGTGAATGCACGGTCTTATTAATTAATCAGGTTGTTCCTCTCACTCAGAGCATCCAAATAATTTATCCATACTGAATTTTCAGCCTGTCACAGACCCCAGGTGGTGTTACTGGCAGATTTGGCTACTCCAGAGAGAGTTTAAGAATCATTTTCTTTCATTTCTCTGATGCTGCAGGTGAGCAGATGGTAGTGTAGAATTAAGAAATTGACATTTGCATAGAGGAATACAAGTAAACTTTTGGAAGTTTGTGGTTCCTGCTGAACAAAAGTAAAGTGTACTCTGATTTCATGACTTTGAATCCGATTTATGCACCTCCCATCTCCTGCTCTCAACACTCCTTTCTGAATTATCTAAAATGGGGGGAATATCATACTTGAAGAAATCTCTGCAGCAATAGCCTTTCTCTGACAATGGCTAAAACAAAGCGTGATCAAGGCCTGTTTTCACTGACAGCTCAGTTTCCCTGGACAGAACCCTTGCTGAGCCGTTAATTATCAAATTATCTAAGTCTGTTGTTTTCTTTTTGTGAGAATGCAGCAGTTGCTGGACTGGATCCGACCCAAGGCCTGGTATTCTGTCTCTGACAGTGGCTGGCACCAGCCGGGCTCTGCAGCAGTGGGTGGGAGCTAAGCTACCCCTCCACTCGGTTTTATTGTGTCTCTAACAGCAAGAGATAACTTAAGCTCTGAAAAAGATGCTTAGATGCTTCAATATTTCTGCCAAATGTCCTTTGTCGTAGTGAAGCGATCATTCTGGAGAGTCCTGCCAGCACCAGGAATGTTCAGCACCTTTGAATCAGAAATTTTGTGGTGTTTCCTTTAGTATTTTTTTCTCTTTTCGTTTGATTTTTTTTTTTTTTTTTTTTTTAGTTGCCAATCTGTTGTGAAAGGAACAAGGGGAACAGTGCTCCTCTTCACTGAACTGTCAGTCCTTCCACTGGCCCTTCCTACCTCCTCAGGGATGTTGTTAACTGTTTTGGGGGGTTGGGGATAGTTTGGTTGGTTAGTTGGTTTTTTATTTTGGAAGAACAATTTTCTTCTCAATTGAAGCCAGCTCAGCTGCAGTGATGGTAAAAGTGCTGTTTGCTCTCTACTGCTCTTGGAGGCTTCTCTTAGATGCAGACTGGCCACTTGTGGAAGAATAGATGATTTTATCTCCTCCTGTCTTTTGTTAGCTGGAGTTCAGTAAAAAATACCTCCATTTCTGTAAATGTATTGGCTGGTATTTTACAGAAAGGCAGGCTGAGGCAGAGCCCAGGAGAGTAATTTGCTCAGCTGGGACTTTTAGCTTCTTTCAATTGAATGCATGAGCCCAGGTGTGGAACTGAGCAGAAGTTGTGTGTGTGGCTTCTTAACAACACCTCTGCTGGTGTTCACCATTGCAACCCCCAAATATAACCATACCTGTGAAGTTCCCCTGAGATACTGAGATATGTGGAGGGGGAAAAAACCCAAACTTAATAAATTCTCAGTTTCTAAAAAATTTCTCACCATCTAAAGAATGGACTGCTCTCACTTGATAGTTTCTCAAACTTCTTAATTAGTTATTGCATCTGAGTAATTTAAAGTGCCATGTGATTGCTATCAAACTGTCATTTTATTGATGTTATCCTAATGGGCTGGCTGAATTGTGTATATGCAAATGGCTGTTGCCATGACTAATTGGACAGAACTGGTAGTGCTTCATGATCAGAGGAATAAGGCTGCTGCTCCCTGGCAGTGATTTATTTATTGATTGATTCCTTCAGCATCTATGGTGAGGTGGTAAAACTTTGGTGGTGATACCTTGGTTATTGCCTTGAAAAAGTTCAAACAATTTGATCCTGTTACAATGTTATGATCAAGAATACAACTTACTTAAAGTATTTATTGTTGAACTGAAAGTTGAAGCTCTGTGTGTAACCATTCTAGGAGGCAAACTTGTCAATGGGTATGCATCCTCCTGCTGGGTAGCTGATGGTGGGTTTGAGGGTAGGTGGGACCAGCAGAGCATGCACCATTTGACAGGGAAGATTTCCCAGGTTTGCTCCAAAATTGGTGAACCTTTGTGAAAAGGACTCCCTGAGAATGTAGGTGTAGCATTACCTACAGCCCCGTGAGGCTTAGCACAGATGCCAAGGAAATGTGCAGTTTTTAAAGTCAATAGGAAATGACTGTGTAAATAAATAAACAATTTTTAAACGCTGGAGAAAAATGGAGAAATGCTTCTGCAGGTCCTGAATACTTCAAAAACTCTACTTAGAAATGCAGGCTTTAGCATGACGTAGTTATTTTTGTGATATTCTATTCTTGTCTGCTTTATTTCTTTCTTTCAGTGAATCTTCACGGTTACATCAAAATTCTGTATCCAGCTAACGATCCTCATTGAATTTCTTCCTTTCACTTTGATACTCATTGGAAAAACATTTTAAGGAAGTTGAATGCTATAATATAGCTATTTAGAAGGAAACATTCTTTATACTGTGAAGCCCATAAACTATGGATAGTAGAATAAAATTGTAGTTAGAAGTAACATGTTAGTTTGTTCTTAAGTATAAAACTGTGATGCACTAAGACTAAATTATATCTGGGATCTGGGGGCTAAATTTTATTTTCAGTCTTTTGGCCTGACTCAGCCATCTGTAGACTGTTTAAAGCTGCAGCCATTTAAATAAAAGTCTGTTGCTGCAGTGATACCCTTCTTTCCTAATCCCAGTTCTCAAGGGCACATTGGATTAGCTTGAATAATGAATGTGTCTAATTGAGGGGAGTTGACATTGGATGTAGTTTATACAAAATAGTGTTGGAACCAGAGCGTGTGTAATGTAACCTTGGAGAGGACATACTAATTCTTCTTTTCAAATGTGTGTTGTGAAATACCATTATTACAGGTGTTGACATGCCATGGCTCTAAAATCACACTTCATGGACAATGAGGCTGGAGAGTTGGGGGCATTCATCCTGGAGAAGAGGTGGCTTCAGGGAGACTTTAGAGCCCCTTCCAGTCCCTAAAGGGGCTCCAGGAGAGATGGGGAGGGACTTTTGGTTGGGGAGGGCAGCAATAGGACGAGGGGTAACAGTTTTAAACTGAAAGAGGGGAGATTTAGATGAGATTATTTGCTGTGAGGGTGGTGAGACCCTGGAAGAGGTTGCCCAGAGAAGCTGTGGCTGCCCCATCCCTGGAGGGGTTCAAGGCCAGGCTGGATGGGGCTTGGAGCAACCTGGTCTGGTGGGAGGTGTTATAGCCATAGCTATAAAGGAAGCAGGTGATGTGGTGGGATCTCACATTTCTGGTATCGGTGCTCGACTGATGCAAGTCTCCCTGTTACAAATGAAAAGAAGAGATAGTAGAGAACTTCTGTTTTGTAACAGCTTTTGCTTTTTTCTTTTGTGTTAACTTAGCAATATATGTGCCGGTTTATGCAGAAAGCTGTTTGTTGGATATATTGAATGTTTTGCTTTTTCTTGAAAGAAGGAAAGAAATGAGTGTCTTTTGCCACAAGAGGGAGATCGTGAGAAATTCCAGAGAGAGGAAACTGCAGTGACAGTTCTGCTCATGCCTTCATTTTAGGACCCACAAAGGGGTAATTTTGGAGGTGAACTCATCTTTATGCCCATACTTACTGGAAAGCACAGATGCTAGAGATGGTTAAAGTCTAACTAAGCCTTGTCTACTCGGTTTTGCCTAGTGGTTCTTGTGTGAATTGTGATTATAGCTCAGCTTGAGATGTATGTCACTGAGATTTTATGAATTGACCCTGATTTATTCAGCGAGTCAGTCCTAAGAGCTGGAGCTGGGGCTTGGAGCCCAGAGAAGAAAGAGTGTCAATGGTTAGAATTCATCGGTGCTTGTGTCTGGGTGGCACTCTATTGCTAAACCCATTTAACTAAATGGATATTGATTTTTAGTTAATTTACTATCCAACCAAGTCATGCTGACATGCTTTTAATGTATTCTGACTTTAGTTGTGCTGAAGGGCTACATCTATTTAACTGCATTGGTTTTTATGTCAATTTAGTTAAATCTGTGTAGAAGTGAGTATTGACAAGCTCTAAGTGTTTTATGATGGGATTTTGCAGTGTAAGTTCATTCTCCTCCAGTTCAGGTTTTACCCCGCATTTAGGTTTTCACCTGGTCTTTGGCGATAACATTTTCTGGGTTTATTTTTTATTTTATAAAATCCACCACAAGAGTAACTGGATATTGATACTGTAAGAATTGGCATTTCCAAGTCAAGAAATAGCTGCTTAAAGCTACCTTTTGTTTTGCTTTCTTCTCCTTGCTGCAGATGTGCTGTTATAACAGACCTCTCAATCATCTAGTCTTTTATAGTACTCTTTTTGCATTTGATAAGTTGAACAGAGAT
The DNA here is from genome assembly GCA_004320125.1 of Scolopax mira. Classification (NCBI taxonomy): domain Eukaryota; kingdom Metazoa; phylum Chordata; class Aves; order Charadriiformes; family Scolopacidae; genus Scolopax; species Scolopax mira. The sequence goes on along the minus strand of BJBW01001048.1, from coordinate 77,430 downwards.
ACTTTCCAACCCCCTAATACTGTGATTAACTTGCAAAGTCCGTGTGAGGCATCTGTGAAAGTTCATTGCACACACTGCTCGGCTCATCCGAGAAATGAGGTGGAAAAATCGAGCAAGTAGCTCTGTGAGGAAGGTGGTTGTGTGTGACAGAGGTTTGTGGTGTGGGCAGAGGATGGTGTGTGACCCGAATGGGACGACGATACGATGGCTCCATCGATGCCACCGTGAACGCGCCGCTCCCTTGGCCTGCAGTTCCCTGCCTGCCTCTTGCTGATAAACTCCGTGATGATAAACTCTGCAGGGCACGGACCAGCTCTTGCTGTGGTCTGAAAAAGCCTCACACATCCTCATTAGCTACCGCTCCCTCCTTAAGCTATATTTACTTGTTGTTTGTCTCAGCCAGTTGTTACTTCTGTATTGCAGACGGTGGAGACTGCCAGCTGCGTGTTTGGGCAGCACCTCGCTCTTCACAGCTCAGACTTGGTGAACATCTCTAGTCACTGCTGTGACTATTTTCCACCGCAGATTTATATCTCAGGGTGGTTTGACACACCAGAGTTTGGATATGGTGGCTAAAATTTTAACCGTGGCGTCTGTGTGGGCTATTTCAGTGGTGGTGTTATCAGCCATTCCACAGAGCATCCCAGCCTTCGAGCTCCAAAACTGAGAGGTGAAGTTTGAGCTGTAATCTGAGGGGGGCAAATTGCACAGTGGTATGTAAATAAGCAAGATGAATTTGGTTGTTTCCTGAAAAATCAGGAGGGAAAAACATCCACTTTATCCAAAGTAAAATCTTTGCGATTTAGGCAGGCATATTAATTTAGGACAATTCATTCTGTATTTACAGCTTTTTAAAACTGTTAGGACAGCCTGAGGTTTCAAAGAGATGAATTCAGGGGTGCCAAGCATACACCACACAGGCCAGAACATTCCCCTCCCGTCCCGTTTGTTGGTGGTTCTTCAGATGTGGGTAGGAAGTGGGCCGAGGACTGGAGGGATTATTCTGGTTCTTCTCTCCCTGCTGGACTCCTACCCAGAGGCTCCGTAGGCCTTTTGCAACATGTGAACAAAGTAAATCTTTCACGTGAATAAGGTTCTAACAGCTCCTTGCATGCAATAAGGACACACCTGGTGATGTGTTGGAAAGGGCAGGGAACATCTGCGTTGGACTCTCTACGTGCACATTCCATCTTGAGATGTCACCTGTCCCTGTTGTATGACACCTCCCTGTCATGTGGTAGATCTTTAATGACATGAAGGGGGGGGGCAATAGGTAGAATGGTTAAGGGCCTCTAGAATCACAGAATGCTATGGGGTTAAAAGGGACCTCTGGAGGTCATCTCCTCCAACTCCCTGCCAGAGCAGGGTCACCCAGAGCAGGTCCCACAGGAACGTGTCGGGGGGGGTTTGGAATGTCTCCAGAGAAGGAGACTCCACCACCTCTCTGGTCAGCCTCTGCCAGGGCTCTGCCACCCTCACAGGAAAGAAGTTCCTCCTCGTGTTTAGGTGGAGCTTCTGATGTTCAAGTTTGTGCCCATTTCCTCTTGTCCTGTCCCTGGGCACCACTGAAAAAAGACCATCCCCATCCTCCTGTCACCCTCCCTTTCAGTACTTATAGGTGTTGATCAGATCCCTCCTTAGTCTTCTCCAGATTAAAAAGACCCAAATCCCTCAGCCTTTCCTCGTGAGACAGGTGAGTCAGGGTGATTTGTCCCGTACTAAATGAACTGAGTTCCTGTGTTTGTGTTTCAGTTTTACATCAGGCAGAGGGAGCCAGTGAAGCTCAGGTAGTTCCCATGCTAAAAGACTGGGCAGATGAGAGACCCCTGTGAGTCCTGGCTGCTGCCCTTCCCTCTCCAAGAGCTCACCACACACTCAGCAACTTTAATGCCACCAATTGAACATCTTGGTGGTGGTAGTTTTGTGAGGAAAGGGGCACGGGGATAAGGAAAATGGTGTCGTGGCCTCCAGATGGTTGAGATGCTTCATCAGCTGAAGTTTGTAACAGGCTCTTCATCTGAATTATGAACTTCTACTCCAAATAGACTTGGCATTTTTTTTTTTTTCACATGGAAACAGCTGCCCATTTTTATGTGAGTTTATGGGAAAATCCAGCATTTGTTCAATTTACAAATAATTCTGAAACCATTCAGATGGCTGCCCTTTGAATGGGCGCAGCGCGGCAGCCTGGGCCACGGCGAGGGATTATGCCAAAGACCATGAAGAATTCCAGCTGTGAGCAAATGTGAACGAGCAGCCTCTGGGTACCCAAGTCCTGCCCCCTCCCAGCTATCGTTTCTTTCACAGCTGTGGGAATGCTTAAAAATTTTGGATGGCTTGGGAGGAGGGGAGGAAAAAAAAAAAAAGAAAGATCACAGTGACTTTCAAATCTTTGGCCAAAAGCCAGAGACTTTGCTGTGGGCAGAAATTCAGCATTGCAACTGCAGCCATGAGAGAGAGAAAGTCAGAAAGGACTGGAGTTTATTTTTAAAGTGTACTTAATTCCAAGTTTCTTTCTCAGAATGTGAAGCCCTTGCTGGCACGCTGAGACACAGCCCTGCCCTTTCTCACTCTCCTGGTCCTGACCCAGTCTGTCTCATTCATTCCCTTTAGCTGTTATTAATAGAGATCACTCAGTTTATTTTTTATTTCTTTCTTTCAGCTATTCCCACTCCACTTCCAGTGCTTGAGGAACTGGAGACAGTCGGGATGGAAGCGGGGAAGCTGGGGTGGGTAGAGGGGTTAGGTTGCTGTCTCCAGATGTTTACCTGCCAGGTTCTAATCCCATTGCTTCCCCCCTGTCACGAGGGGAGCTTTTAGGGGCTTGCTTACAACAACTGTGTTTAGGGCATGGGAAGACTCGAGCTGCCCCTCCTTGGGTATCAATTTGAAATGCTCAGCCCATGTAACTGCTGTTCTTTTCAGTGCTTAAAATAGACACCTATATTTTACATAAACGTGTGAGAGGGATGAAAGGGTGTTTGACTGATATTAGATATAATATAGCCAAATAAGTTTGGGGATAAACACTATTAAAGAAAGTTTTGAGGGACAGAGAAGTTAAAAACCCCCTCCTCCAACAGAGACATAAAATCAGCAATCAATTATTCGATTTCCACTGTTCCCTCCTGTACAAGGATATTGGAAGCAGAACCTGCTCACAAGCAATGAGGTGTGTAGATGGAGTGTGGCTGCTGGGATGGGAAACCAGAGTAGATTTCATCTTAAACTGGCAGTAAGAAGGTGTCAGTCTCTTTAACTCTGACTCGAGACACTCTTGCTTTTACTAGGAAAACCAGATTTGTTTGTTGCACCACATTGATTTGTTAATATTGTAGGAATTGAGCCTTTGAGGCTCGTTTTTGCCATAAGTGTGCAAGTAGTACGTATGTGCTGTAATGAATGGTTTTAATAAAGTTGATTAGGAGCTGTGTGTGCCTCTCTGCTAATAACACCAATCCAACTGGAGAGGCTGCAGAGATGAGCAACTGTTGTGGTGGCTTCTAGCAAGGGTTCCCTGCAGGCAGGGAGCAGATGGGAGGCGGGGGAGGCATCTGAAAATGGGAAAAGGAAGCAGGGAGTTGGGAGAAAAGATGGATTCCAGATTGAATCTTTACTGTTCTGTTCTGTTGTTTTCCCACGAAAGCCCAAAATGCCACTCCAGTTGCTTATGGTAGGTCAGATCGTGCAGGAACTAAAGGTTGGTGGTTGCTTTCAGACCACTTTGGATATTTTTCTTTCTTAATTTCTCTTAAGAGCATGGTTGATGTTTTCACATCCCTTCTGCATCACCTGCTTTTTTTTTTCTGCTCGCTTTCTTGTTTTGAAGCCACAGAATAGTGCAGGGAAAATCCTTTAGACACAGGATACCCTGTCCAGGATGAGGATCAACCCGAATTGTTCCTCTTGGCTTCTCCATGGTTTGTGGTTTGCATAGTGTTCTCTGGGTTATTTCTGGATAGTGTTTTAGATGTTAATACTGGGGTTCAGTTACTAGATCCCATTGCAGAAGGTGCTGCCGTATGATATAAATGGATGGATTTATAGGAAATATCAGAGAAATGTGAACTGGCATTAAGAAATGCGTAGGACAGCAAGTTTTGCACCTCCTGGTGACAGCTCCAGAACTGCCTGTCTGGCTGAACAGCAGCTGAGCATACTCAAAAGCAGCAGTTTATAAAAAACCTGTAAGTTGTATGTGTAGGAAGAAGGGGTGGAATTGATTCTGAGTCACGTCACAGCCTTCCCAAATTGTTTACGTTATAGCAGCACAACAGCCAATTTTACTGTAACCTTGCTTTTTCATAGGTAAATCTCCGGTCCTAGTCACCTAGTAATTGTGGTGAAAACTAAAACTTTGACAGAAATCTGCTTTTTCACAGAAGTTAGACTTCTTGCAGTTTCAGTAAAATCTCTTAATCCCGAGTAGAGTGGCCCATGAGGCTGGGGAGGCTCCGGGGGGAACGCCGCAGGCAGCTGGGTGAGAAGGTGAGAAGGTGTAACTTCATGGAGCTACAGAACATGTTGGAAGAAGATTGATGTGAGATCTCTTATTTTGCAGCCCAAACTGTGCTTTCTTTGCTGCTTTTATCGCCTACAAATTCCTTCATAATTGGCCGTTCCCTGTCATCTCTCATTGCTGCCAGGACTCATTTTTCCATAACGTACACATTGTTTTCACATAATAGATTGTTTTTAATCTCTCGTGGTTATTTTTGTCTTTGCAACCTATCTGAGATTCTCTGCTCCACTTCTGTCACTGCAGTTTGCAACGCTTTTAGTGTCTTCACGTGCTCTCACACTTTTCTTCTCATGGATCTTTATGAAGACGTTTGAACACTAAATAAAACATTACAAGATGTGCTCTTTAGGGAGAGAGAGATGTTGGATGCCTTTAAAGGGAGTAGATCTCAATGCAAACAAAAATCTAGATGCGAGACCTGAAGCACAGCTGAGACCAGAGCCTGGTAGAGCTTGTATTGTGACGGGAGATGTAACGTCTGCTGAAGAAGTGACAGGCTGAGGCTGTTTCAAGAATTTACCATGATTTTAGAGCTGTCAGTACCACAGGTGTAGCCGTGTGATACAAGGTGCTGTTATCATAGAAATTCATTTGGATGTTTCAAATTTATGGAAGGAAAAAAAAAGAGAAAAATAGTAAAAAGGCACCCCCCCAGGCTGTAAACCAGCCGGCTTCATTTCAACTCAGATCTGGGCTGCTTATATCATTCCAATTTTAGGCTGGATTAGGTATCTTTTCTCCTGCAGCTGGCGTGAAGCTGATGTAAACTCTATTGTGTACTTTCGCTAACTTGACAGAAATGTGCTTGTGCCCCTGCCTGATCTAGCTCAGTCATGCCTTATCCAGTGATTTGTCAGCTTAGAGCCAGCATTAATTGCTGTGGAGCCTCTGCCCGTGTTAGGCAAGACAGAGATAAGAAGTTGTCGTCTTTGATGTTTCACATGTGGGAAGCTACTGCAAAGGAACAAAATCTTGTTCCAGTTCAGAGAAGAACTGGCCTCTTCTCTCTGAGCTTCCTCCTCTGCTGCTGGGTGTTCCTATCCCTTCTCAAGTGATATAGGAACACCTTTTTGAGAAGCCCTTTTGAGTTCCAGGTCCCTCTGGCAGTGTCCATGTTCCAGACAACTCGAGTTACTCGAGTAAGGAATTCGGGAGCCATGGAATATGGTCCTGTAACAAAATCCAAGCGTGTTGCCCCGCTGCACTTCGCTTGTTTTACAGTCTCATTGTAACAACCCAGTCCATTTTGTCTGAAATACTTGCCCTTTTTAAACCAATACTGTCTCTGAAATCCATCGTTTACCATCTCACTGTTAATTAGTGATTAGTCCTCTTCCTATTACTTATATTCACTTGGAGGGGTCTGGCTCAGGCCAGTAATTTCATGGATCATTCCTCTTTCCTGGTATGCCTGCTTGGAAATTGTGATAACATTAAACTTTATAGTTACTTATATTTTGCACTTAAGGGTAATGTAAGTTTTATCTCAGTGTTCAAAGGGATTGTCAACCCCTAATTCTCCTTTAAGAAAGAGTTAGTACCAAGTATAGAACACAGTTTTGTGTCTACCCAGCAAACCCACTGCCGTGGGATATTACTGGATTTCAGAGTTAACATCTCAATTTCTGGCTCATCAAATGTTTTTGTGTTTCACTGCACTGGCTTCAGGTATGTTGGGATGTTTTCTGCTGCATAATGGGGGAGAGGAGAAATCTGGGGAAAGATAGTGTTTTCAGCTTCTTGGGGAAAATCATGCAGAGAAGTTCAAATTACTTTTCAGCAAAGCAACAAGAAAAAATTCATTTGGGGTCATCCCAAGACAGTTTGCTGACTTCCAAACCAAATGCTTTTTAGTTTATTTTTACATTTATTGCTTTTGCCTTTTCTTTTCTTTTTCTGTAGATATAGATTTTAGATTAAATGTATTTATTGGGAAAAACGTTGAAATATTTTATGCAAAATGTAGTATTTTAAGAGGCTTTAATTTAGGTCCAATCCATTTGCACTGAATTGAAAAATGGTTCCAATCTCCTTGCCATACAGTTTCCATTCCTTCAGGCTCTGTTCTGTTGTGGAGATGCTTCTGTAGGTAGTGGTGCAGTGAAATTACTCTGCTTGTACCAGTCTGAAGCCAAATGTGGGTTATACACTCTTTGCTGTATAAAAATAGATTAAAATAGGTGAAAATAGGTGTGCTTGCTGGTCAACATAGAGCCTTAGCAGACACTACCATGCAGTTAGGTATCAGCTCTTACCTGTGGTTGTGTGCAGGCTGAGGATAAATTAGGCTTTGCTGACATCATTAGAGCTGCTTGACATCTACCTGCTGAGAAATTGGCCCAGTATCACCAGTGTTTTTTTTTTCTCCTGCTGCACCTTGAAATACAGACAGCTTTTGTCTGATAGAACAGGCCTGTGTTCTAGTGGGGACAATGCCTGTCGTAGCTGCCAGTTCTGGAGAGGTGTTTACCCGCTGTCAGGTCTGGTGGAGAGAAAGGGAAAACAGAAGGAAAAGTGTCAAGTCGCTGCTCTGGGGAGGCCCAGAAGGACCCTGGCCCTCGGGCAGGACTATGGAAGCACAGGTCATGGGCAAGCAGCAGGGTAACCCTTAAAGAAGGCACATCCTTGGTTTAAGAGTCTTATGGGAACCAAGAGAAGTTCTGTCTCAGTCCATGCCCAGATGCAGACTAGAAATACTGAAGTACCTGGGTACTTCAGCCTGATGGTACCTGAGAATTTAGGTTCTGTTCAAAGCCAGTGAGTGGATTGCTGAGGCAGGTGTAATGTGCTTGAATGAGCTTAAAAAGATGATCAAGACCCTGTTTACTGGTGTGGCTTGCTTAGAGCAGTGCTCCCAACACCCGGGGAAATGGGAAGAAATTGTAATTAAAGGCAGCTTTGAAATTCAGTATGTGACTGATTTGCAATTTACCATTTTATTTCTCTTTCCCCCTGCCCCTGTAGAAGCCCGGGGAGGTTTGTGAGGGGAGGCTGGCATTGCTGCCTTGCATTACGAATGCTGGAGGGATCCTGGAGGGGCAGTTGTGTAAGGAAGGTGAAAATCAGAGTTTACTCTGGGGAGAAAAGAAAACTTTTCCCTTAACTGGTGCCCTCAGGCTTCCATCCTCTTGATTGCACACTTGGGGCAAGGCTGTGACTTGGCTTATTAGCAGTAACCAAGGATATAAGCAAGCACTGAGGGTGTAAGCAAAGGCTCCTTCCAAGCTCTCATAATACTTGCAGGTTTATAGTGATTTCTTCTGTCCCACTTTACTCACTGTGGCACTAAAAGCCACGCTTTACACTCAGTTCCAGCAGTAAAAATGTTACTCAATCAATTTGCTGTATTAGCATCTTTTAACTAAGCGCTGTAGAATTCCCACTTTGTCCTGTTTGCTTTGTGAGGACGATAGATATATTTCTGTCTTCATTTTGGCCTAGGTACCTATGTAATTTTATTTATTTCCTTTCCAAAGTGAATTAAGGAAAAGCTAATAAGGCTGTGGGATTTCCCATTCAGAAATATGTAGCCTGAATTCATACTCCGTTTCTCATTATGTCTGTGTTTTCCCTTTAAAGCCCTAAGTCTGGATGCTATGATTATGTAAAACTTGCAGCTTTCATTAATAAAAAGCACATCTTGTGGGTTTAAAATAAAGCTACCAAATAGGATCTCTAAAGGCTCCGAAGATAAATAATAGTGGGAAATCCCTGTGGGTTGGAAGCCAGTCTCCTTATTTGGGTGGCCTGACCTGAAATTTGTGACTGCCTGGAGTGGCAGTGATTGAGAAGCCAGATTGTGTGCAGGCTGGTTGACAAACAAAAGTTGCTGTTACTTTAGAAACATGTCATTTAAAAATCAATTAAGATAAAAATGCCTCCTGGAAGCTGTCAGTGGGCTTCACGCTACAGCGTGATCTTCTGTATTAAGTGGTTTTTCAACACGTCGCCTTCTTCAGCATAGGGAGTCCTGGCAAACAGAATAAATACAGAGATGTAAGAGGGAAATAGCGTCTCCCCCTCTCCCACCCTCTGCCCTGTTAAACTAGGAGGAGGAAAAAGAAAAAAGAAAAAAAAATAGGGCAAATTCTGTAGCTTTTATGCAAGAAAAGTCCAGTCAACCTCAGTGGGACACTTGGCTCCTGGAGAAGTCTAGGAGCTGGGCCAAAGTTCACATTCTGATTTTTTAGGAAGTTAATGTCACGTGTTCCCAGATTAATGCCCCAGAGCTTTGCAAAGATGGGAGCAGTGAAATGCCTCAAACTCCGTGGAAATTTGGCATTTAATTCCTGCGAACTCCGGTCTTCGCGTTTGGAAAGACTTTTCTTCATTGGAAGGTGTTTGCTGGAAGGTGCCATGAGGAAACCAGCAGCCCTCCAACAGACCCCCAGCACGGGCACAAATTACACCCCGTTCTTGCTGTGGGATAGATAAGCATGAAGGGTCTTAGTGCTCTGCACATGAATCATACTTGGCTCATCTCACCAGTGAGAGCCTTGATTTCCTGAAGCCATAGTATGTTACTGTTAACACCACAACAAACCAAAGCTGTGAGGTTGGAGGCAGCCCTGCTAACTAGCTACAAGCAGTTCAGTGCCTGGGCTGAGCTCCTACTTGGTTATTCTGGCCATAATTAATGATGACAAGTATGTTGGAGAAATAATTATTTTGCTTGCTTTTAAAGACAATTACTTGCTCAAGGCAAGTGAGGGGGTGGGATTTATGTGGCTGTAATAAGCATACGTAGATGGCATCTTCCCAGAAGAATATTGTAGCCACAGGATCTTTTTAATTGACCTGAGATTCTTTTGTTCTGCAGATACGATTTATATATGTGGTCACAGACTAAAATGACCCTACTTGTTTTAGGGCAGGCTGAGTTCTAAACTGCTGAAAGGGGGGGAAAAAAAAAGGCAGCTTTTGTCAGCTCAGTCAGCAGCAGATAGAAATCTCCCCCAGTCATTTTGTGGGGGGAGGAAATCTTTTTGAATGGGTACCCTGAGCACGTGCTTTTTCCATCTGATAAAAGAGAAGATGGGGGATATGTCAGCAGGCTGGGGGTGTACCTGCCATCCTCTGATGGCCACCTGCCTGCTCATTTACTATGTTCAAAAGGCTGAGTGTCTTGGGTCTTTTTAGTCTGGAGAAGACTGAGGGGGGATCTGATCACCACCTATAAATACTTCAAGGGTGGGTATCAGGAGGATGGGGACAGTGTTTTTTCAGTGGTGCCCAGGGACAGGACAAGAAGGAACAGGCACAAACTTGTAGAAGAGGAACAGAGGACACAGAGGAAGGTCCACCTAAGCGTGAGGAGGAACTTGTTTCCTGTGAGGGTGGCAGAGCCCTGGCAGAGACTGTCCAGAGAGGTGATGGAGTCTCCTTCTCTGGAGACATTCAACCAGCATGCACACGTTCCTGTTCTGTTCCTGACCTGCTCTGGGTGACCCTGCTCTGGCAGGGGTTTGGACTAGATGATCTCCAGAGGTCCCTTCCAACCTCATGTCATTCTGTGATTCTGCTTACCAGGTTTGAGGTTGAGTTCATTCTTTCACAACCAACCAAGGACTGGGTGGGTAAAGAAGGGAAGATTTCTTCATCTCTTCTCTCAGAGTTTGTGACAAGAAGCAAAAAAGATTCCAAAGTGCTCATCTGCATCTGTGGTCCAACACCTTTTACAGAACAAGGAGTACAGTGAGTATTTTAAATGATGAACTAGACAACCAGGAATTATTTTAGAATTCAATTCACCTAACTCCCTCGTGTTCCCGAGTTGGTAGTTTTCATAAACATCTTGACATTTTCTGCTTTGCAAGAGAACTTCTTAAAATAAAAAAAACCACCTGGTATCATATTTTAGGTGTATATTTAGTGTGTAGATAAATAAACATCAACAATAAGTAAGTTTCATGAGCTCTAGGAAGTTGTCCAAAGCTTTCTAAGGCCATCACTTTAACAATGACCATTTTTTTCCACAAGGTTTTAAATGCTGCTTTTAATTTGATGTTCATAGAGAAGTTGTTACAATAGAAAATAAGCTTTCTGTGTTGGTCTTTGCTTGAGAAATTAAGTTATTAAAAGTAAGATTGAAAGCAGTTGTTTTATCACAAACACTTTCTCAAAAAAAAAATAATTAATGTATAGATTTACTTCTGTACCTGATACTTTCCTTATTTTTATATGCCATATATATACGAGGTGATGCTTCAGCTTTGTCTGTGATGGTGTTTGGGTTACAAATACTAATATTACCAACTGGATTTCTGATTTTTCAGGTACCTGAAGGATCTTGGATACTCCCAAGAAGAGATACACGCTTTTACTGCATAAACCCATAGGAGGAGATCAGTGTTTGTTTGTATAATTCAATCTTATTTATTTACCTTCATGAATTTAGTTAAGTGAGAAGCGATTTTTTAAGACTTGAAATTTCACTCTTGGTACCAAACTGTTTCTTGGAAGAAATATATCTTTGAAAAAATTTTATACTGTGTTTTATCTTGGTTTTTGTAAATATTTTTCCTAATTCAGGGTATTAATTTATTGTAGAGGCAAGAAAAAATGTATAGGCCACATTATGTAAGATATCTCATGTTGTTGCTTCATGAGAGTTCTTAAATTTGATGAGCACTGATTTAAGTTTTGACTTTATTATTTCTTACTGTAAGAAGTCTTAAGAGCAATACTGTCTGAAATGAAATATTGCACTGTAACTCAGGTAACCAGGCGTTGAAAAAGATGTTTGTTTCCATCTCTATTTGACTTGCAAATGATCCAGATACATTTTTGGCTTTGTAAACAAAGAAGAAAAGTTCCTTTGGTAAAATAGAAAAAAAAAAATTTACATCACATAATAAAAATGAATAATTTTACATGACTTTGCATTTTTGTGCATTTTCTGTATTTTCATTTTATAAATGTGATACAGAAAGGTTTGCCTGAGCTGAGGTCACCGGCTGAGAACTCGTAACAGAGACCCAGACTCCAGACTCTGTTTGGGAAAAGAATAGTCCCCAAATACTTTGATGGCTTTTTTTTTTGTTGCTCTGACCTTGTCAAGATCCCTATGGTGGTCCCTTCTGAACCACTTCAGGGGGAACCTCTTCGCACCTGGCATTCTACATTTCTAAGTGGGGAAAACACCTATTTCTATTTAGGCATCTTTTTGCAATGATTGAAATGCAGATCCCGTCCCAGTGGGGGGTTGAGAGCCGTCATCCTTTGACAGCTGCTCATTTCCAAGTTGCAAAGTGGACTTTTCTGGTGAGATGAGCAGAGATGCTCGTTCCCCCCCTACGAAAGGCTCTCAGAGCTTCAGGCACTTTGAGGAGTTTTAAGATGTAATTTAGGATGAACTGCTTTACTTCTAAAAGCCTCTGATTTCCTTTTGAAGTTTGGAAGAGTTCTGTTATTACTCATAACTGGCTTTGCACAAGTAGCTTAGCAACAAATGGCCATTTGACATGAGTTCAGCTTTCTAATCTAGATACAATACTATTTTATCTCTTACACTGAAGTGTAACTTGAAGTTGTACTTACGTTAACTTTAAACTTCACTTGAAAGATTTGTTGCAGATTATAGATTTTATAACAAATTCCTGAAGTGATCGCTTCAGGAATGAATTCAGCATTCAGGCTGAATGTCTAAAATCGGGGCTAATTTAGATTAACAAGTGGAAATGACTATTTTGAGAATCTCCCCAGAGCAGGATTGAGCTCGAAAGTGAGGTGCCTGCAGCTGAGCTGAATTTTGATGCTCCCTTGGCCATCCCTGGAGCTCAAACCAGCGCAGCCTCTGCAGGGGTGAGAGCTGGGGGTGGGATTCAGGCTGCCCAGCGCTGCCAGAGATGCACAGTGGCAACTCAGATCTATATATAAGGTCTTTTTTTCACTTTTTTTTTTTTTCTTCAGTTCATGCCTGTCAGACAATGTTTTCTGCCTGTCTGAAGCACAGTTGGCTGCCTCAGAAGCCTTTGTTTTCCTCTGAAGGCACGTAAAAGTCTTTCTGCAAAGAGTTTTCAGAGACTGACAACTGCACTAATGTGGCGATTGAAGGATTTGTGAGTAATCGTGATTACTAATCTGAACTACTCACATTTCAGAGATAACTAACCCTTAATTCTACAGGTTTTAGGCTAATGTGAGCAGTCATGGGGGTGGTGTGGGTGTTAAGTTATTGTTTCCAAGTGTAGTTGTAGTCTGGATATGTATCTCTCTGGAGTTTTTCAGTGCCAATATTTACAAAGTGCTGTGAAATCAGGCTTGGATTTTGTTTTTCTTTAGATTTTGTTTTTGTATCTGTCTTCAAGTTTGGTTCTCCCTGTATATTTTTATGTTGTAAAAATTCAATTTTGCTACTAAAAGATTACTAAAAGTTTTCTGATTTCCCTGATCGTACTTTAAATATTTTTATTAACATACCTGTTTTTATAAAATCATTAGCAAGAATAATCTTGCTTCATTTTCTACAGGTATATAAATGCACTTAGGGCAGGGGCTCCTGCTTTTCCTAGGCTGGTGGTATTAATCTGGAGAAGTTTTAAGATTTAAGTTTTAAAAAAACCCAAACAAAGCTCTCCTTACCCCCAGTCTCACATTTCAACTACTAGAGCAGATATTTTAAATACTAGATTTCTCATTAACTGAGGGGGGGAAAAAACACCTCTATTTATGTTCTTAAAGGGCTGCCTGAGTGTGTGATGAGTGACTTCACATTCCAGTCAGAGTCCAAATGTACTTAGTCCTGGGCCAGAGTAAATATTCCCTTAGTTTAGGTGTGGACCTACTGGAGACAAGTTCCAAAGAGAAAGATTTGTGGGTCCTGGTAGACAGCAAAATGACAATGAGCAAGCAGTGTGCTCTTGTGGCCAGGAAGGCCAATGGAATCCTGGACTGCAGAGGGAAAAGTGTGGCCAGGAGGTGGAGGGAGGTCATTCTCCCCCTCTACTCAGCACTGGTGAGGCCACAACTGGAATACCGCATCCAGTTCTGGGCTCCCCAGTTCAAGAGAGACAGGGAGCTACTGGAAAGAATCCAGCGAAGGGCAATGAAGATAATTGGAGAATTGGAGCATCTCCCTTATGAAGAAAAGCTGAGAGAGCTGGGACTCTTTATCCTGGAGAAGAGAAGGCTGAGGGGAGATCTTGTTAACACCTATAAGTATCTAAAGGGTGGGTTGAAGGAGGCAGGATCCAGACTCTTTTCAGTGGTTGCCAGTGAGAGGACGAGGGGTAATGGGCATAAGTTGGAACATAGGAGGTTCCACTCAAATATGAGGAAAAACTTCACGGTGAGGTTGCCAGAGCCCTGGAACAGGCTGCCCAGGGAGGGTGTGGAATCCCCTTTTGGAGATTTTCAAGACCCACCTGGATGCAGTCCTGAGTGACATGCTCTAGCCCTGGGCAATCCTGCTTCAGGAGGATTCTTCTCTTAGTCATCTACCCACCTTCTGTTCTTTCATTTTCTTCTGTTCTTTCATTTTTCCTTTTATTGGCCACATTTCATGTTTTCCCAGGCTGGAGTTTCCACACTAGGCCTGGATGCTTTCGTCATTCCTATGGAAACACTCACCTGTCTTCAAACAAACTGGGCTTGCTGGGTTGCCATGGTGACACAGGTGAGAAATTCTGGTAGGTGTGGAGCCTGTGCTGGCTGCTAATTCCCAGACAGGACGTAGATGATGCTATTAAACCTTAAAGTGGCAGGATATTCCTCCTTGCTTAACTTATCTTTCTGCATTTAGCCCCAAGGAGTGCGCTCGCCTGGTGTGTCTTGTAGCTTCTTGAGGGATTTATTGATTCTGTTATTGATGATTGGGCTTGGAGAGTTAATCCACCCGGTGGAACGTGGGGGCGGGGAAGAAACTCTATGTGGCAGAGGGATAACCTCATGCTGCTCAAACTGACTAGGCCATTAGTCATGCAAGAGGAGCTTCTGACAATGTATATTTAAAACCAGGTAGGTTTGTTAAAGCACACGGTGTGATATACACCACCTTCTGAGTCAGAAGAAATGCCTGTCTCATTTCCAGTAAAGACACACAAAAAAGTTGTCAAACCCATTGATTGGCCAAAGGCAACCTTCCTTTGACCTTCTCTGGGGAGAAGAGGTCTTCCTGCTTCCCCTTCTGACCTCCTGGATCTCTGCTTTGAACTGTGTCCCTCTCCATCAAACGGAGGTTGGCACCACTAAAGCCAAGTTTTGAGCATCAGCCCCCAGAGCGGTGAAAGGGAGCCCAATGGCTTCAGAGAGGAGTCACCTGCTTCAGGTAAAGTGGTGAAAACTACACCTCCAATGGTGATGGTTGCAAGGGAAAGCGTGGAGAAGCCAGGGTGGTTCTCCTTCAACACGTGCTCCAAGATGGCAGTACAGGAGATAAGAGGGACAGCTCTGAACTTTGGGAGATGAAAGGAAAGAAATGATGGCCATGAAGGGTATTGGAAGTTCATAATCATAGAATGGTTCTGGTTGGAAGGGACCTTAAAGATCATTGAATTCCAACCCCCTGTCCTGGGCAGGGACACCTCCCACCAGATAAGGTTGCTCCAAGCCCCATCCAGCCTGGCCTTGAACCCCTCCAGGGATGGGGCAGCCACAGCTTCTTGGGGAAACCTGGGCCAGGCTCTCACCACCCTCACAGGAAAGAATTTCATGATATCTAATCTAAACCTTCCCTCTTTCAAATTAAAACTGTTTCCCCTCATCCTATCATTCCCCTCCCTGATCAAGGGTCCCTCCGCATCTCTCCTGTAGCTTCTTTAGGTGCTGGAAGAGGGGCAAGACTTCTAAAAATTAGAAACCTGAAGGTAGGTCCTCAGTGCAGGGATGGGAAAGCCAACTCTTAAGAGCCATAAAGAGCATCTGAGCACCTCGGTGCCCACCAGCTTGAGCAATTGCCATGTGTGTCTTAAGGAAGAGCCACCTCTCACCTCCCAGCAGGTAGAACCTCGGTTCAAAGGTGCATCTGATCCCACCGATAGCTCAGGCTGGGATTTAGGAGCAGTGGGATTCGCTCCTAAATGCCACAATCACTGAGAGTTTTACATAACGGTGGTCTTCACCCACCCTCTGCCCTGAGCCATCCAACCAGATAATGAATAAAAGCAGAGTATATGCTACATGGCAGATTGTTCAAATCCAATGATTAAACAACTATATTAAATCCACCTACTGCCCTTTCAAGATTCTACACTCTTCCTCCTAGGAAAAACAAGTCCATTCCAGGGCTTCGGCACATTTGCTAAATGGACAATGTTCTGGGGTTTTTTTTGGTGCAGAAAATCCTGCGAAATTATTTTCCTGTAAAGAATACTGACTACTGAAATCATAAATAATAGATTGCCTGGGTAGCAGGACTTATATGCAGAGATTCCTCTGCATATTTAGAAACTAGTGAAACAAGTTTAATAATTTAATATCTTCTCTTCACAGACTGTAGAAAACTTGCCAGCAAAGCTTCGGAGTTTACATGCTGAATTACTGCTGTGTCTTCTTCTTGAGAACCAGCCAGGGACTTGACCAGCCCTCCTGAGGCTGTGTCCTGGAAACCAATCAGCTCTGTGGAATCTGCTTTGACCCTGGGCTCTTCATGTGAGAGATACTGGAACCATGGGACTGGTCCTCCTCCAAATTGGGACTTTGTCAACGCAGTACAGATGGACCCTGTGCACCCAAAATGCACCACGATTTTGGAGTTGTATCAATCCCCTTCACTCATCAAGACCTCTTACCAGTCCTTTGCAATGGTGTCCTGCAGGAACCATGAATGGTCAGTGAAAAAGGTCAAGGGAGGAAGGGAATTCTGTATCGAATAATTTACCAGTTTGTGCTCATACAGGCTGTTTTCATGAATTGTTTTTCATATTTGTTGTTTATCCATCACTTTGTCCAGTGAGACCAATCACTAAGTGTAGGGTCCTGCACCTGGGGAGGAATAACCCCGTGCCCCAATGCAGGTTAGGGATTGACCTACTGGAGAGCAACTCTGCAGAAAGGGACCTGGGAGTCCTGGTAGACGACAAGTTGCCCATGAGCCAGCAACGTGCCCTTGTGGCCAAGAAGGCCAACGGCATCCTGGGGAGCATTAAAAAGAGCATGGCCAGCAGGTCAAGGAAGGTCATCTTCCCTCTCTGTTCCGCCTTGGTGAGGTCCCATCTGGAGTGTGGTGTCCAGTTCTGGAGTTCCCAGTTCAAGAAGGACAGGGAACAGCTGGAGAGGGTACAGCAGAGGGCTACAAAGATGATCAAGGGACTGGGGCATCTCTCCTATGAGGAAAGGCTGAGGGACCTGGGTCTGTTTAGCCTAGAGAAGAGAAGAATGAGAGGAGATCTCATTAACGCTTATCAATATCTAAAGGGTGGGTGTCAGGAAGATGAGGCCAGTCTTTTTTCAGTGGTGCCCAGGGACAGGACAAGAGGTAACAGGTACAAAGTGGAACACAGGAAATTCCATCTAAACATGAGGAGGAATTTCTTCACTTTGAGGGTGGCAGAGCCCTGGCAGAGGCTGCCCAGAGAGGTGGTGGAGTCTCCATCTCTGGAGTCATTCCAAACCTGCCTGGACCTGTTCCTGTGGGACCTGTTCTGGGTGACCCTGCTCTGGCAGAGGTTGGACTAGATGATCTCCATAGGTCCCTTCCAACCTCATGTCATTCTGTGATTCTGTAATCTCTATCATAGCCTTTAGCACGTGTTGAGGACATAAGAACATGGTGTCTGGCCTGTCTCCTTGTCAGGCAGAGATTTGCTGGTCTCTCCCTTGGTTACATCCTCGTTACAAGGTCTTCTCTTGGTGAACACATAAATCCACGTAGCATTCCCTTGCAGTCTCTTAGTAAAATAAGAATAATTTTGTTATAAAATGTGTCACTGTTATCTATGGCTACTAAAGAGCTTTTCCTAGCCCAAAATGTAATTGCATTGGAAAATAATTTCCTAAACATTTGTAACTAACAAAGATCTGTCAACAAAGCTTGTAAGTAGAAGCTGAGCTTTTATTTAGTCTCTCTGATTATTACTATGACGACTTCAAAGTTACACGAAGGAGAAATAGAGTGAGGCTCCTTTCCCTTTTCTTCCTTTGTCAGAAGCAAAGAAAGCCCATAATCCTGTGTGTAATTGCTTATTTTGCAATTAGAAGTTCTAATTCTGTCCATACTTCAAGGCAGCAGAAAAACTAATGGAATTTGTATACTGCGGTCTAAGGATGATTAAAAATAACATGGAACTGCCTGAAATGCATTTTCATCAGTCATTGACCTTTTAACAACTCCTGGTACTAGAAAGACACCTGTTTCAGCTTCACCATCAGTTGCCACTGATGAGAGAACTTATGCTGAACTCTACTTTGCTATTCCAACGTGGCCTCCAGCAAAACCAGACAGCAAGTTTCATGGTCCTGCTTTTGTCTGTGCTGCGTTGGTTGGCTTCAGGGTGTCACAGAATCTCCATGGCTGGAAGGGACCTTTGAGAGGTCATCGTGTCCAACCATAATGTCATTGAACTGGAAGCTCTAAACTGAGACTGGTGGCCAGCTTGGATTCTATGAAAGGAGTTTAATCTATTAGAAAGCCAAGTGGGCTAGCAGAGCAAGACACTGGGGTCTTGATCTGCCAGGCAGGCTGAATGGTGATAGACTTTTTTTTATTTTTTTTATTTAAGGTGTCTGTCTTTGATTCTCATTATTACTTTCTGACCTTGAAACCAAGTTTGTGCCTTGAACTTGGAAAATCCACGTGGCCTCACCTCTGCGTATGGCTGAGATCCCTCTGACAGCACGGGATGTGGGTTTCTTGCCAGCTGGAGGCACGACCATGCAGAGGTTCAGAAATTAGTGGACATCTATGCTCCCCAGAACAGATGTAGATACAGCAGCGTAAGCAAGAGTTCCCTTAGATTGGAGAAAATTAAGAAATAATTGCCAAAAAGCGATTTGCTACCTTAATCCTCTAGCAACTGGGTGGTTACCATGGCAACGGAAGCGTCGTTCGGCGTAAGGGAGAAAGTCGCTGGAACGTGCCACGGGTTGTTTGGAACAACACGCAGTTGAGATTCTCCTCACTGGGAATGAAGCCAACAAAAGAATGTGGTGTTGAATAAGCCAGGACACCGAGGAGACCAGCGTATGTCTCAGGTGGGTGAAATCCTACACAAAGACACCCAGAAGACAGTTTTTGTCTGTATTCCAGGCACAGCTGCGTCACCAAGGGCGTGGAGCAGGTTTGGAAGTCCAGGCACCTTCCTCTGGGAAATCAGGTTTGGATTCATTTCCTCTTTCCAACGGACAATTTCAATTGCAAAGCAGCAATGTTTGCAAATAAATTTGATGGACTCAAGGGACTGCGAATGTTGGGCAAATTCATAATTTGTATCCTTTTAGGGTGCGCCCAGTGAAGGCCAAAGACACTGAATTTTTACTCAATAAATAATGATTATATGCATTTTTTTAATGCAGTGGGATACCCTCTTGGTAGAGCTATTACAGAATCACAGAAGGATATAGGGCTGGAAGGGAACTCTGGAGATGATCCAGTCCAACCTCCTGCCAGAGCAGGTCCACCCAGAGCAGGTCCCACAGGAACGTGTCCAGGTGGGTTTGGAAAGTCTCCAGAGATGGAGACTCCACCACCTCTCTGGGCAGCCTCTGCCAGGGCTCTCCCACCCTCACAGGAAACACGTTCCTCCTCGTGTTTAGATGGAACTTCTTATATTGAAGTTTGTGAAAGAGTTTTTTTTTATTAAGAGTTAATCTAATTCAGATTCAGTGATGTGAGTGGTATAGTGGGATGCTCAGACAACATAAACACTAGAAAAAAAGGAGCAGACAGACCAAGAGCCAGAGAAGTGGGGTTCTCTCTTCATGCGTGGGGTTACCAGGGAATAGCTCTTCATGCGTGAAGTTACCTGGAAATATCTTTTCATGCGTGGGGGTTCTCCTGTCTAGGAGAACACTAGGACTATCTCCTAATGTGTGCTGCTTGACAGGTGAGCACCTGCCTTGGGCAGGATAAATCCATCTCTTGGGCACAGAGTACATCCCCAGGGAAGGAACGGCAGCGTAATAGAGAGAGAGAGGGGTTGAGAAAAACATGAACTTGACACAACCCTCAATTTGAGAGTGCCTCAGAGCACTGCTTGGGAAAAAAAAAAAAAAGTCAAGCTAAATAACCAGAGAAAAGGGCTGAGCTAAATGTTTTGACTGGTGGGGTGTTATTTAGCTGATGTGTTCACAAGGGTGTTTAGAGATGGGAATGTGATGCTGTGAGAAATGTTGGAAAAAGAAAATGAAACCAGCGGGCACTTCTGTAAGGCCTGCAGAAACCAAGGAGGGATGCCAGGGTGTAAATCCCTGCCTTCGTTTTTCTTTCACTGAGTCTGAGGTCAAAAATATATTCGCCATGCCAAAATTTAGTAAAACTGCTAATTTGTTTCAGATCTCACCCGCTTCTTTTGTAAGAACGGTGGGGTTTTTTGAGTTGAGGTTGCTGTTGAAAACCATCCTTAAAACTTTTTTAATAAAACCAATCTCACTGGTGAAAATACTCTCCTCTGTATTGCAGAGATATAATTACCACAGACACTGCTAGGATGGGATAATTTAAGTCCTTTATCTCATGGAAGAAAAGGAACTAATGATTATAAGTGTGCCGTTGTTTAGGAGGTGCAGAGTTCTTAAAGCAAATTGAGTTCCTTGGTGGGGAGTGACTTCTCTCATCCCAAGGAGCATCGCAGGGAGTTTGGGTGAACTCTTTGTTCCAGCCTCTGTTGCAAGGAAGCACAGGGCTCTGAACATATATATATATATATGGTGTTTGCAGAAAGCGGGCTCTGTGGACACCATCTTCTAAAGCAGAGTCTCTCTGCTGGTGCTCCAAGATGGCAGAAATGGAGGTTCTGCTGGAGCCGTGGCAGCAGGCCCTCTGGGGCCACAGCAGCTGGTAAGGTGTGTTTGGGCTGAGAGATGGAAGATTTGTGCCTGCAATATGTTCCATCTTCCCTTCAAACCTATTCTTGGATATTTTGTTTTACTGCTGCTGTCGAGAAACTCCAATCTGTTCGAAGGGCCTGGAAATCTGAGGTGACCATCTTGTCTGTCCCACCTGCTTAATGCTGGTTGGTGGCCTCTGCGTCCCTGCAAGATCCAAAACTTCTGCTTGGTGGCTCCACCTGCTAGAAAACTACCTTAAATTTATTGCAACTATTCTACATCTCACTCTCAGAAGAGCAAACGTGCCAAGGCTGTGTTTCCACCCCTCTTTGCTTCTACAACCTACCACTGAGGAATTACCACTACCACTACACAGCCATCCTCGCTGTTCTTGCAAGTCACTTCCTGCTTCATCTGGTAAATAAAATTCCTTGGTCTGATCTGGTCCTTGACCACTTGTTCTGGTCAAGAAACAGCAGCTTGATATTTATATTTAAATTGTTATTTTATCTGCTACGCAGCATGATGCTCTTGTAAAGCAGACTCTGCTGAAGAGTGACATCTGCAAGAACTTTCATTTCAGCTGAATTTTTTTTTGTCCTCTTTCAAGACAAGGCATTTTTTCCAAAGAGACCATTGCCCCTGAACTGAAAATGTCTTTATTGAGTCTCGCTGACCTGGAGCTAACTGTTCTGGAAGTCTGGTTCCCAGTAAGCCTTCAGGGGCAAGGCAAACCTTAGTTTGGGGCAGATCTTCAACCCTTGGAGTTTTCCTGGAGCTCACTGCTATCCCTTCTGATTTCCACGTTCCCGTCCCAGCTGTCATTTTAACAACCCTTATCAGGGTGCAAGAGGTAAGTGCAGAACAGATGGGCCTGGACAAGGAGATGGAAAAGGCTGAAGTAGTGAAAATGTACTGAACGCCAGGACACACACAACCTTTTTTCATCACCTGGTTTTGACGCCTTCAAGATGTTTCCTCTTTATTGTCAATTGTACCCCATAGTTATTTCTAACAGCTAACACTTTTAAATCTGCCCTCTGGCCATTAACCTGGTTGATAAATGATCATATTCATCAAGCAGATGAGCGGACAAATGCTATTTGCTGTTAAATTGGGTAGAAAACTTTTGTGTATGAATCTATGTGCTGAAAAGCCCAAACTGTCAGATTGAAATATTTGTGAGTTAAATTTGGCATTGATGGATAGGCAGAAAAAGATGCTTTTGCTGCAGTAAAGCAAAAATTAAACAGAACTGCAGCTCATTAGTCTTTACATCACAACTTAAGCAAAATTTTTCCTCCCTTTGGGATGGGAAAGCTGTCAGCTGTATGATATATCCCCTTCCTTTTAAAGTGTTACGACATCCCCAACAGCAGGGGGAAAAAATTAAAAAAAAAAAGAAAAAAAAAAAAGAAAAAAAAGAAAAAAAGCTCACCTAGAAGTAAATAATTCTCCTCTTCAGGGAGGATAAGATCTGAACTCAAACACTTCTTCATCACTTGCATAGCAATGTAATCTGCTCCCTATCAGATGGGAGCCCGAGTTCTTCATTCACCTTCTGACTACGAGGGCCCCAAAACCAGGACAATCCTCCTCATTAAGCATGTTGTAGGAAATGCAATTTCTCCCACCACACATCTGTTTTGTCAGTCATGGCAAGCTGTTCCACTGTTTCCAAACAAAACCATCAGTGAACAGAAGGGTGTTGTGTCTTTCTCTGTAGCTGGGGGTGACAGAAAGGTGAGAGGGATGATTCATCTTCCTTAGCAATCCAGCAGCCAAATCTGGAGAAGGATGGGAAAGGGTGCCCACAGAGCATGTTTCACCTAACTGCAGACAGACCCATTTCCAAGAGGCAGGAAATCCCATCTTTCCCAACTCTTTCCCTCGAGGGCAAACTGTGATCAACTGCTCAACTACTTGCTTAATGTAGGATTTAGATTGAACCCCTTTCAGAATACAGAACTATTAGTGCTTGCTGTTTCAGAAACATAGATAACTCTATGCTTCAAAAAATCAGTTTCATGTTTACAATTACTTCAGAATTTCGTTGCCCGATGGGGAACAGGAGCACGGTGAGCAGAACAGGCCCGGCATGGAAGACCTATGTTAAAGAGCATCTTTCTGACACAGATGCCTCAAAGTAACATTCATCCCTCATGGTGTACTCTGGCTGGCTGGAATGGACTTAATTTTCTACAGAGCAGCTCGTATCATGCCTTTTGGACAAAACAGTGTTGACAGCATCAAGGCCTCCCCAGTTTCTCCCTCTGCTCCCCCACCAGTGAATAGATTGGGGATATGGAGGATGTGCACAGCCAGGCAGATGACCTGAACTTGCTAAAAGTATATTCCATGCCCCGTAACCTCATACTTAGCAATAACATGGACAGGAGGGCATTTAGGGAGATGAGCCATCTTTTTCTTGCTCCTGCTGAGCATCGGTCCACCTGTGGGAGGTGGTGAGTGATCACTTTTGCATGATGTGTTTCGTTTTCTTTCCTTTCTCCCTTCTTTCACCTCTCCTTTGCTTATTAAACAATTTTTATCTTGACCCACAACTTTTCTTGCTCTTACTCTTCCTCTCCTCTTCCCCTGCCCCACCGGGGGTGGAGGTGGAAGCAAGTGGAGCAGTTGTGTAGTTCTTAGCTGCCTACCAGGCTTAACCCACAACACAACACTGCATCGAAATGGCTGCTCTCACTTCAACTCAAGCTGTGTGGGTTTCTGAAGCCCTGGTTGGACACGCCTTTTGAAACAAGTAGAGAGAAAAAAGAAGCTAACAATGTTAGAAGCCCTCCATCACCATGCCTCTGCTGCCCATAATAAGCATATTTCAGCTGGCACCAGCTGAGCTGGGAAATACACAGAGCGCTCGTTTATATCCCCAAAACTGTGTCTGCACGTTACCAAAGCCAACTCATTAGCCACGTCTTTTACAAAGACTCATTAGTGCTAACACAGAGCCACAGCAGCACGACTGCAATGTTTTCATCTCCCAGAGGTAACTCCTTCCACACCTAACGACATTCTTCACAGCGTTGGATGCTGTAGTCATCCTTAGCATGGATATAGCAGATCTTCAGAACCAATGAAGCCAATCAACTCTTGTAGGATGGGTCCTCCCAGTGCGAACATTAAGCAGCTGATTTTGGTGAAAATCACAGAGCTTCTGAAAAAAAAAAATGGGCATGAGCATCTAGGCTCATGTATATGAGTCCGAGTCCTATCTGCAGCTGAAAACATTGACATACAAATCCCTGGTCTTCTTCTAGTCCTAGCTGCTTTGGGGTGATCACTCCAGTTATTCCAATCCGTAGGCCAGAGTCATACAGGAGGTCTCAGGTACTGACTGGTTTTGGGTCCTGGCTTAGCCATGGAGTGCTTGGGAGAGCTTCAAATCTGTGCCTCAGTTTCACACCATCTGCTCCAGCCCCTGCTGGTGGGAGGGTGCCACACAAAAGCTTACCATCCTCAATACCAGGCTCAAATATCCTGGCTACAAATAGTGTTCTCCTGTGGTTTGAATCTGATTTGCCCAAACGGCATGCCGAGTGAAGGAGGGCAGAGACATCTTTGTCTTTTGTCCCCAGTCCAGAGATAAATTTTCCCCCCTATGGTTTCATTTTTAAATTAAGGCAATTTTAATCCATCGTGCTCTCTCTGCGCCTTTATTTCATTTCCAGCCTCTTCCTTTCACTCTTCTTCAAAATTTGTCATGATTTTTACTGCCTGATTAAATTTATTTAGGGCTCCACCTATTACTTGTTTATTGTCTGACTCACTTGCTCTCTTCGCTCTCCTGCTAGTTCATACTCAGTAGGCACTGTACTTCCCAGCTCAAGCAATCTTTTCTCCATCTTTCTTGGCGGTTGCCCAGCCTTTTGCTTATGAATAATTTTCAGGACAAATTCTTCCCAGTGTCACCCGTCAGCGTTGGAAACCTTCGAGTCAGCTTCTCAGCCAAGAAACAGACTTTGTGCCACCCCCCCACCACCCCCCCAACAAGGTTTTCAGCACCAGCTACTGCTGTCCCGGCTAGTTCACACACCACATTTGTTTCTTTTTGGATACTAAATGCAAGGTTTGGAAAGGCTTTTCCCAAATATATACACATAGATAAAAGTATCTCAAAAGATGCAAGTAAGGAACCTTAGAGTAAGTTCAAATCAGGTCTCACTGCAAGAGCATTCTGGTGGGTTCTCTAAGTGGCTGAACCCTTGCTGAATACAGATGATGTCTGGAGGCATCTTGAGAACTATGAAAAGTCTCTGCTCTTGCAAAACAACATATGAGGCTTCCTCTATATCTTCTTGCTGATAGGCACGTTACCCTGCAGACTGCCTGTGATCTACTCAAGTCATATCTACATACTTCCAGCTGCCCCCAACTGAGCAGAGGGGATGTTCCATCTCATATGATGTCATGCTCAGCAACGAAAAGCTGAGGAAAGAAGGACGAAGGTGAAAGCTTTTGGAGTTATCATGTCTGTCTTCCCAAGTAGCTGTTGCCTGCGATGGAGACCCACTTTCCAGGAAAAGGCTGAACGTCAGCCTGCTGATGGGAAGTAGCAAATTAATTCCTTATCTTGCCTCACCTTCCATATGCAGCTTTTGTTTCTCCTATGAAACTGTCTTTATTTCAGCCCAGGAGTTTTCTTAAATTTACCTTTCCGGTTCTCTCCTCCATCCCACCGCGGGGAAGAGAGCGAGTGGTGGGGTGGTGCTTAGGTGTCTACCAAGGCTAAGCCACATGTTGGCATTGACAGTTCAAGTGAGCATTTGGCAAGCTATCCAAAGCTCTCATAGTCCAAAGAGACTCTCAAGTAAGCTTGAGGCTCAGTAAATGCTGGTGATGTCAGATTTGAAGCAGTCAGGCTTATGTTCCCCCAACATACCTTGCTTTTGTGCCCTTCTTGCTTCTGCAAAGATAGTAAGAAAATTAAGTTTAAATATATTGTATTGATTCATGTTATTGAATATGTTTTATTTTTCTCTTGGAAAGTCACAGGAATATTTGATACCAGCCGAAAGCAATGGGTGTAGCAGAGGGACACCTCTGGCAGCAACTCACCAGAGTTTACTTTCTCACTGCTAACGATGGAGGATTTAATCACACTCACAAGGTAAGACTTGGGAACAGACTTTCTAGAGCATTTTTATGCTGCCCCCTTGGGATTGATACCCAGGGTGCCCATCCCCGGACACAAAGTATGACTGTATTCCTCTACTTTGGGCTTCTCTTTGGCAACCTTGGTATAAGATGACTCCTCTGCCTTTTAGGTCCATGCTTGAGGACAGGGTCTGCTCCATTATATGGGCTTGTACTGTGTTTCCTACCATGAAACGTCCATATCTGGAGCTACTGCCAAGGGCTATGTTAAAAAAAAAAAAAGAAAGTAAATGCAGAACTGAAGTTCTTCAACTTCATCTAGAGTTCCTTAGCTCTCTTTTCTTTTATGTCAAGCCTTTTTTTCTGGATGTTGTACTCTACAAGGACATCAGTCCTTTTTCATTATCATAATAGAGTTATTAAAAGATGATAAGTTGCTTACCAGGAACTTGAGTTCTAAGCAAGATGCAGGGATATTATCAGTTTTGTTTTCATTCCCTCGCATGTAATCCAAAAACTCTTCTTCTTGAATATATGTAAAACTGGCGAGAAGTTAATAATCAGCTCTTGCTGGAAAGAAGCACCTCAGCATTAATTATGTCTCTCATGAGGAGGCTTCAGGCATATCTCTTCCACCCACACTAGTCAGAAAGC
The DNA here is from genome assembly GCA_004320125.1 of Scolopax mira. Lineage (NCBI taxonomy): Eukaryota > Metazoa > Chordata > Aves > Charadriiformes > Scolopacidae > Scolopax > Scolopax mira. The sequence goes on along the minus strand of BJBW01001048.1, from coordinate 51,215 downwards.
CAGCACTGTGAATTGTTTCACAGTTATGTCTCTGTCAAGCTGATGCCAATTTATGACCGTTATGTTCGTTTAAATACTAAAATCTCATTTTCTTTTGATGAATACAGATAAGGTCTGTTAGTTTTGTTACAAGGTGCATAGTATGATTCCCTAATGGTGCCAATTATTTATATTATTGAGCTGTTTGAACTTCACTCCCTTTTCAAAGAGCAGCCGAGGACAAGAACCAGTGTATCTGGCCTATTGTCACTGGAGGGCCTTTCGGTTTAAATGTAGCTGATATTCACCTTTTCCCTACCAAAGAAAGACTAAAACCTCTTTATTGAGTACAGACTTACAAATTAAATACTTGCATAGCCTCTGACACAGGAGACTTTCTCTGAAGCAAGGCTGAATGCTACCTATTGAGGCTTTCAATGCTGCAGAGCAAAACTTTTCTATAGTCTGAAATAATTGTTGGCTGATCCAAGGGCCAGGCCCTCAATGAAGAAAGGCCTGCAGGGAGCAAGTTCAACCTTTTAGATTTACTTCTGCGACGGGAGCAGCCTCATCCAATGGAGCAGGTAAAGAGTTCTGACCTCCCGTCGTGGTGCTGGCTGGCAGGATTCCTGTATGGATCATCCTCCTTCTCCGTGCTCTCCATCTGCTGAGATTGTTTTGTCCCTGGAGCACTTCAGTTCCCATCACACAGAAGATAAAACAGCATGTGGTCTTCTCTCTGAGACAGTTGACAGCTTAAACATACCCTGTCGAACTCAAGAGGCAGATTTGAAGCTGGCCAGAAGTCTGAGGCCTCCAGATGAAAGGTACTTTGCTATTCAAATAGCACCCACTTAAATATTAATAGCTGGTTCTGAGCCCTATCCTAGACCATAGCAGAAAGATTATTTCTTTGAAGAAACATGACTCACAAAGATTAGAGGGTGAAAAAACAGATCGTAGTGGAAGGCTATCTAGTTTTATCAAAAGAAACTTTCCACGGCTGAAGGTGGCTAAGCACCAGTCTGTTACCTGCAGACTCCAGTGAGCTGTGGTTTTATACCAACTGAGGATCAAAAATGAATTTTTTAAAACATCAAACCCGTTAAAGAGCAAAATTCTCATTGGAGGTTAAATGAGAGATGAGCTCTAAAGTTATGTTTGGCATTTTAAGTGCCTAACAGAAATGGAAACTGTTAAAATTTTAGGAATTTCTATTGATCACTTTGAGGAAAGGAGGCAACTCCTTCCCACTTTTATTTCACTATAGATGGTGATTCACTCTTGACTGCATGATTTCTTCCCTACAGCCACCAGTGTTGGTGCCATGAGACAACTGTGCCTGTATCATAACAGGCTTTGGGTTTGTAATATAGTTATTGTAATATAGTTAGCTGTATTTATGGGGCTTCCCAAAAATGTGATGTATTACTCTAGAGGAACATCCTTTTCAAATGAATGTTGTCGTTCATTGACTCTTTAGTACCTGTAGTGGTTATTTTGGGCAGTTGCTGGTTTTGTAGAAGTGGTTTGGTCTATGAATCGGTCTACATTGGTCTATGGATTTTGAAGAAACCAAATTGCCACTGAGCAATCAGCACAGAACAAACATCTCCTTATTGTTCCTTTCATCTCTGTCATGACCCTCAAGATATTTACCTTAAACAGAGAGTCTGGCAAGAATTAATGGTCCTGCATAGTGAAAACAAAACTGGTTTTGTGGTTTATACTTCTTCTGTCCACTTCCCAGCCTTGGTTTACCCCTTACAGTTCTACTCTGTAAGGACTAAACTACTTCTATCTCTTTTTTTTGAGCTATCAACCTTACAGCCTTGTAAGGCTGATCCATCTCTGCTTTGCACGTATCAGCCACCTTTTCTTTCAAACCACTTAATAGATGAACATAAATCAAATTAAAATACCATTCAAATTGTGCTTAGCTTTGAGGATGTAGCTGCTTCTTCAGAGCAGAAGAAGGGCTGCGTGGATGTTAGTTTGCCTGTCTGATTACCTTGGTTTAGCTAAGAGAAGAAATGGTCTCTTGCAGCAAATGATGCCTCACAGAAAGTATTGTAATAATTTTTTTATGGCGAGTTGTGTGGTGGCTCAATGACACCATTTCTCTAGAGATGCAGCCCCGGTTGATCAATATCTTCTCTACAGCAGTGAACAAGCAATTGTTTATCTTCTAAGAGCAAACACATTTCTGGCAGGGAGTGACACCTGCTGCAGGTTTTGTGCTTTCCTCTACTAAGGAGGAGCCAGCAGGAAGGAAAACACTAAAAATTCTAGGCTAAACTGCAACTTTCACAAATTGCTTTAAGGGTTGAGCATAAGATGTGTAGGACCAGTGAATGAATATCTGAATGTCATCTCTCTTATGTCCAAGGGAACAAGGAATTATTTTCATGTCATAGAACCAAAGAGTCGTCTGGGTTGGAAGGGACCTTTAAGATCGTCGAGTCCATCAACTTAACACACAGCCTGATGTGCTGGACTTCCCAAGAGTCCCTGGAAAAGATGCAATGGCCTCAGCTTCTGCTGCAGAACTGCTCCTCTGCCCAGCACAGCAGAAACCAGGCCGTAAAAAGCAAGTTTGGGTTCACCTGGTTCTCAGTCTGCAAAGCACAGTGTAAGTAACGTGGAAGAGCTATTGCCTTAAGTCAGGCATAGTCCTGATTTCCACCAGTTGCTTATCACACCCAGAGGGGGAGCAGGGCGTTCTTGGAAGTATCTGCTGCAGTTTATCAAAATTTGGTGACAGGGAGCACGTGTCTGCGTCGTTAATCACCAACGCTGGGCTCGGCGGCCCCTGCAGGTTGTTTTGCTGAAGTAGGACAGAATCATAATCTCCAAAATAAACTAGCACGTAATGCCTGTGACTCATGGGTAGTTTTTGCTGGAATAAAGCTGCTTCGTATCCAAGAGAATACTTAGAAAACAATACCCAGAACTGATTGAAATGAAGGCTCTCCTCTCGCCTTGCCTTGCGTACAAGAAGGAATTGGAAAAAACTTTGAGGGTTTCTTTTTCCTCTCTGCTCCTCCCTGAAACAGGAGCGGTTCCAGGAACAAGACAACACGCTACACAGATTAGGGTGAAACACTGTAAGGATAGCCAAAAAGATTTTCTTCTGTGATCAAAATACCAAGAAAAAGGGATGCCGTGCTAATGCACTAGCCAAAGGACTAGAGGAGAGGGGCTGTGCAGGCACGGCCCAGATACCTTGCCACGGGTGGGCAAAAGAGTATAAAGACTGGCACGGGATTAATCTAGTAAATTAAAGCACAGACTACAGGTTTCATGGGCAAATTATTCTTTCTTTTCAGAAGTTAAAATTGACTGAGACATAACGGCAAGCATTGGGGGGTGAGAGAATTGTCCAACGACCTGATTACTGGTTTTTGCTGTCAGAGCAAGCTGTTTATTTTAACCACGGGCAGTAAAAAGCAGCAGGGGTTCTTTCGAAGCCTAAGTATCACTTAGTATTTTTAAGGGAATTAGGGGATATCTCACAATCGGTTAGTTAATCAATCAGTTAACAGTTTTAAAATTAGATCACAAGTTTGGCTCATAAAAGTAACTGCAAGTTATATAAAAATATCCGCACTGTGCTCAGATAAGAAAATGATTCACATAAAAATGTTAATAAAGACATATCAGATGGGGTCACTGCTGGTTCCATTTTTAAAGAACTAACAGTGGCATAGGAATGAGCTTACTTGTGTTTATTTTTTTTTTTTTTATTATTATTATCAAAAGATACTTCAGAGCATTCAGTCTGTAGAGACAGGAACACAGACTGAAGGTCACGCATAAAGAAAGAAAGGTATATGCTAGAAATTTGCAATTCTGAAGAAGTTTTAAAGGCCAAAACTGTCAGTAAAGGATTTTAAGTAAGCTCCATGCCTTACTCAAAAAGGGGAATACTTGGGATCAGCAGAGAGGTGATATTTATCTCTCATGTGGCTGATGCTGGAATAATGCCTAAGTTCTCATCTGTCTTTATTGAAAAATTGAAATGGGTTACCAAAAGGAAAAAATAAATAATTCCAGAGATAGAATGTTCAAATCTATGAACCTTATCCAACTCCAATTGGAAAGAAGAGGGTATTTTGAGTAGCTGAGCATAAGAACACTGAGAGATGCTCCAGTGGAGGAAGGTGGATTCTCCTACTGCTACTACGGGCAAGAACAGCCTCCCAGAAGCTATTTCACTTGCACAACATGGAATTTCCCCATAGTTTTTCTGCTCCCTCAACTTAATATTAATTCCATCTTAAAAATTATCACTTGTGAAAGCGCTGTGGCTGCAAGATATGAACGTGGTTCATTCCTCACCCACTTTTTATTACTGTTACATATATCTTAGATTTGCATCTAACCTGTACAGGTGGCTTCTGTTAAAACTTCACTCCCCATTTTATGGAAGTTTCAGTTTTAGAGTTTAATTTCGTTTCACGTTGTAAGGTACATAAAGTATATTTTCCTCTATAAAATGATTTCTTTTCAACATAGTTTGAGAGAAAATCAAAATCAATTTTTGGCAACTTTGAACCCTGAATTT